>PVJA010004828.1:0-83102 GCA_004027025.1 Myocastor coypus | reverse complement strand
TTTTTTTTTTTTTTGTATCTTCCAGGGTCAAATCCCCAATTTTTAATTTTTTTTAATAAAGTATTTTATTTATTTATGTTTGGTACAGGATCTCTCTATGCAGCTCAGGCTCTCAGTAATCATCCTGTCTCAGCCTCTCCAGCACTGGAATTACAAGCATGCAGCACCACATCCAGTTTCAGTGGTTGAATTGGCATGGGGCCTGTACAGCAAGAGGCACGGGGATTGAACCCAGGTCCTAGCACTTGCCATGCAGGCACTTAGACTTCCAAACTATCAACCCAGTCAGAATTTTTTTGTCTCATTGATAACTTAAATTAAGTTTAAATCTTTAATGTTTACTGATATAATAAAATATGCCTTTTATAGATATTTAATCTATATTTTTAAATGTCACTTCCTATTGTTATATAGATTTAATTGCATTTTGCATTTCAAAACCTTTTTCTGGTGTTATATTTTTGAGGACTTCCATTTTTCCTGTTTCACTTGTTAACTCCTTTTCTATAAGGACGTTCATTTACACATTTGTCTTCTCTTTGAATGCTTGAATGAATACTTCCAATTTTTTTACCTTAATCCACTGAGTTTAAATGAAGGTTTTTCTTAGTTTAAATAGTCAACCCTTCCATACTATAATTTCAGTTTCTTACTGTTCCTTGTTTTCCTTGTATCTTCTCATTTATATTTGTGTTTTTATTTTATTATGCTTAAGTTGTATTTCTTAAAACTTTGTTCTAGTTTAGTTGATCTATTGCTTACACAGCTCAATAATGTGTTCTTCATTATCAAATTAGGTACTTTTACAACTTGTGCCCATCTTCCTTATAATTTGCTTTTATTTTTTTAATTTCTTGATGCCAATCTGACTTCTATCATCCTAGTTTTGTTGAATAGTTGTTGTTTCATTGTCTTCTTGCTTAACTATATCTCCCAGATCTCCTTTTTGTTCTTGTAACAGATAGATAATATCTTCACACTGTTCTAACCACACAAATTATTGCATACTAAGTCATACTTTGAGGGTTGAGCATTTATTATTATTACTACTACTACTACTGGTACTACTACTACTACTGGTACTACTACTACTACTGGTACTACTACTACTGCTGGTACTACTACTACTACTGGTACTACTACTACTACTGGTACTACTACTACTACTGGTACTACTGCTGCTGCTGCTGCTGCTGCTGCTGCTACTACTACTTCATTGTTGTTGTATTTGGTACAGCATCTTACTACACAGCTGAGACTCGTAGTGACCCACCTGCACTTGTTTCAGCCTCCGTAGTGCTGGGATTAAGAAGTGTGCCACCATGCCCAGGCTCAGTCTCTGGTTCAGGTTGTCCCAGGAGTGGGTCTGGCACAACAAGCCATGCTGGGGATAGAATCCTGTCCCCTGTGCTTCCCTAAGCAAGGGCTTAATCCTTTGAGCTATACCGCTGGCCTTGCTCACTCCTTTATGGTCCAGGCTGCATCCTGTTTCTGGGTGAAGACGCATCCACAGTTAAGCTCATCGTTAAATTCATTTTTCTTAAAATAGGCATATTCATTGGGGCCAGCCTCTATTTCACTGGCACTTTTTCCCCCCAGAAAGAATTTTCATTGTGATTCGTAAGAGATTCACAAGACAAAGAAACAACCTAAATGTCCACTGATGGAGTAATAGACCCAGGAAAATGTTATGTACACTCACTGAAATGTTATTAGATCTTACAAATAAGAAAATCATGTCATACATAAAAGCATAGAAGAGCCTAGAGAACACTGTTGCTAAGTAAAGCAAACTGGTCACAGAGGGATAAATAACGTAAAATCCCACCTAGTTGAGACATTTAAAGTTGGCCAACTGATACAACCACTGACATGAATGCTGGTTTCTAGGGGCTACAGGAGGAATGAATGAAAAGTTATAGAGTAGGGACTAAGTTTCAGCTATAACAGAGGAACAAGTCTAGGCATCTACTACACAACACAATGGTTATAGTTGACTATACTATATTAGGCACTACAAAATGTAAGAACATGTGTGTTATATTTAGTCTTCTGAGTTCCTACTAAAAAGAAATGTGGGAGAGTAGCAACAAAACTTTGAGATGATGGATAAGTCCATTACTTTGACTGTAATAATGGTTTAATAGGTGTGTGCAAGTGTTCTAACTCACCAATTTGTACACATTAAATTCATGCAGCTTTTATATAGTAATTATACTTCAATGATGCTGTTAATAATAATGAAAGAGTTTGTGAGTTGGTCAAGGAAAACAAAGTAATAGCAAAGCCATGCCTCAAACACAGGCAGACGTCACTGCCTGTACCACCCAATGCAGCACAGGCTTTGCTACATAGGAGATATGGAAATGGCCTAGAGAACCACCTGGCTTCCCTGTCATATAGTCAATGGCCTCAAGGCTAGATATAGACCAACAATAGATGATTTCCATGTCTTATACCATTTTTAAGAAAAAAAGGATTCTTAATGGTAAAGTAAAGAGCCTTCATATCTACGTCTGGATTTTAGTACATCCCAAGATGTTAGATAGTCTGGTAATACTGGCTCTGCGACCTTCAGAGTGACAACTCATAGTCACCCCATCATACTTGTCTCTTCTACATGACACACATGTGCTCTGCAAGCCTCTGTAGTCCTTCTCTGCTGGTAGAAATTTGTTTCTAGCCCAGCCCCAGCAGGTATTTGAGTTTGCATGCTAACCTAATGAAACCTAGCAGGCTCCCTCCAGACTACAACATAGGTGGTAGATCATGGTTGGAGAAACTGCCAAGTCCACAGGAAGTCCCATTCTTGCCTTGCATATGGTCACAGAGGTACCCTGCCATAGAACAGTATCCCCATGGATACCTCAGTCCCACCTTAGCATCATCTGGGAGTGTCACTTTGTTCAGCTAGGATTTACTGCAGCACCAGCAGGCTCCACAATGTCACTGAGCCCCAGGGATGATTTTCAAATCCTTCAGGAAAAACTCAAGCTGAGACTCTACTCTCCAAGGACGGTATAAGGAGAAGCTGATGCCTACAACATTCTGAGGTTACTTCTTCCCAGGGACAGAGTTAATGAGATCTGAGAAAGACTACCTCAAGGTCTATTAGGGACTACTTATGTGGAGGGAGCTGCCAGACTGTCTCCCATGGAACTTTATGAACCTTCCCAGGGATCTGTTCTGGAGGAGCAATGACTAGGAGTTATCACCAACATTACCACTCTGGGAAAACAAGTCTTCTCTCCCAGCCTTCTGCTCAGCTAGCTATGATAGGACTCAGCTTTTCCAGGGCCGTGCTTGTCTCCCTGGAGTGTGGAGTGGGGAGTTGACTTGTTGCTGACTGATAAATCTATAGTGGAGGCTGGGAATTTCACAAACAGCTCAGGTGCTTAAGATGTATGTACCAGAGTTTGAGGGGGAAAAAAATCAATATCAAAATTTCCAGAAAAGCCGGGTGTGGTGGCTCACGTCTGTAATCCCAGCACTCGGGAGGCTGAGGCAGGAGGATTAGTGCGAGTTCGAGACCAGCCTGGGCTACAAAAGTGAGCTCAAGGCCAGCCTCAACTGCATAGCAAGACCCTGTCTCAAAAAGACAAAAAAAAAAAAAAAAAATTTCCAGAAAAGGCAAATAACTATAAAATCAGAAGTCAAGTCAGTTATTGTCTGTGGCCTGGGGGTGAGGTGTTTAGGGGTTGACTGTAAACAGGCATAAGATAACTTTCTGGAGTTGTGACAGTTTTTAACCTTGTATTTTGGTCATCATTGCAGAGTTAGATACTTTAAAAGTTACCTAACTGGATGATTAGGATATATGGACATGATGTAAATTAAACTTCAGTAAACCATTACACATGACACCCACATAGACTCTGAAGCAGTGATGATGTAATGAGGAAGCAACACAGAAAGATGATGAACGATGTTGCCAGTGGTCTTAAGGAAAAGGATAACAATCCCTGAGCTCAGTTCCTGACCAAGTGCTTACACATATTTGTCATTGTTCACCACTCCTGTCCCATATATGTCTACTGTCATCCTCATTTTTCAAATAGAGAAGTTGAGGCTTAAGTGATATCTTCCTGTGCACTGTGAAGAGCTTGGATCTGAACACAAGAGGCCAGATGGCAGGTGAGTGTTATCTTAACTGATTGGTTGTTAAGTTAAACAGCTTAGTCCATGAAGATCACAGCCCCACACAAGTCTAACTTCACAGCTCCAAAATATTTGTGTATGCATCTGGCTTGGATTCTAAGCCTTAGTTTTTGGTATCTGCAGATGCTTCTAGCTCACAAGTTTCTCAGAAGATAAAATTGAAACAAGAAATGTGAACTCCAGTATACATGAAAAGATTTCTAGTAATTCAATATAGTTAAACTCAAAGATGTTAATCCTTTAACACAGGATTTGAAGCATCCTTTGTATATGCTTAGAAACTACTAGCTCACGTACAACTCTACACATATTAGCAAGATTGATTTTATTAATGATCATTTAAGCCTTTACAGCTATTAAATACCAAGAGACTCAGTAGCTCAGATCTCACACAAGCAATAAAACACAATCCTGCTTTCTGGAACAATCAGTATGTCAACAACTTATTATAATTTAGTATTCAAATACCTACAAGGAGCCAGTTGTGGTGACATATGCCTGTAATCTCAGTAGTCAAGGAGCTGAGGCAGGAGAATTGCTATAAGTTCAAGGCCAACCTGGGCTACATAAGCAAGTTCAAGGCCAGCCTACACTGCGTAGTGGGACTCTGCAAACAAACAAACAAACAAACAAACAAACAAATAAATAAATAAATAAATAAATAGTTTTAATTATTTTTCTACTCATTGCTGGGACAAATACCAGACACTCAAACTGAAGGAAGGAAAGGTTTATTTAGCTCACAGTTGCTGGAGGTTTCAGTCCATATTTGGCTGGCCCAAGGCTAAGTGGCACATGGCAGAGAGCAGCAGTTCATGGCAGCAGAACAGCAACCATAGTGGCAGAGGCAATGGAACAACGAGGGTCCAGAGAGCAACAGTGCAAGTCTGTCTCTCTCTCTCTCTTTTAAAATTACATCAAGCTCTCTGCCTTAGCCTATCTGCCTCAGGCCACACCCATAGTCTCAGCAATACCCAGACTATAATCCCAACAGTACTAAAATACATAATCCTAGGGGATCATCATTCAAATCTCAAACTCTGGAAGTCCCCGCCCCATGATTGCATGAGGCTTTGGAGGGACAACTAGATATAAACCATACATAAATAAATAAATAAATAAAAATTTTAAATGCTCTCTCCCAAAAACTCACAAAAATAGGTATTGTTATTATATGGGGACACAGGACATCATGCCAAAGAGAACAAATGATTGAACTTGACCCTCTATTGCTCAGCTTTCTCAGTATCTACTCAAACAACTGAGAATGCCAAAGAAAACTTTTGCACACACACAGACCTGCAGAAATCTTGGTTTTCTCTCTTACTGCTACCTGACTTCAGGGTCTTGGTGCTCCCCTCACTGTTATGTTCTGCTTACAAATCCCTAAGGCTTCATTCACAGAGTGAAATTCTCCAAGTACAAATGTAGCGCTGACTTCTAGGATGTCACCAGTTCCTTCTGCCCACTCCATGCTAACTCTGGAAGCTCCATAGAAAATATGGCTTCTTGGGGACCCTGGGATCTAGCAATGTGCCTATGCATGGAACATCCTGTATACATCCCCTGTTGAGATGAGGCAACCAATCGTGAAATGTTGGTCTTCTACCTGGAGTGCGATCTCACACTACTAGTTCAACTAGCAAAGTCAGTACTTCCAAATGACTGTAATTCTGGTGGGCAGGGATGTTTAATTGGTTCTCTTTTGCTTTTCAACTCCCAGAAATGCATGGCTTCCAGCTAACAGAGAGTTGCACATTTTCTCTCCTTGAATTTTTCAGTTTAGGGGGAGAATCTGAAGAAGTTAAAGGTAAATAGATGCCATAAGCTTCATTATAGGCTTGGAGGAGATGTAGCCAATCAAGAGCTACACTACTTGCATTTTAAATTGCAAAAATTAAGGCAGCAGCAGAGTAAATAGTTCTTTACTTCTTAATAATGACTCTGCGCTTTCTTCTGTCTGATTGAAAATAGGTCATGGTTGGGGGTCACACACTGAAGGCCAGGATCCATAGTATTCCAGTTCTCTAAAACATGGGCTTAGGAGAGAAAAGAAAGTTTGTTTTGATGATTATTGTCGTGAGTGATACAGATGGACATCGTTCATGTGGAGATACTTGAAAACTGAGGTGCCTCAAATCTCCTTAGATGAGGAAAGGGCTCTACTTACACAGGCATGAGATCATTTATAAAACATGTACACAAGTTACCTGATTCTTCATTCAGCTGATACTCTTGCAACTGCTTTAATAGACCATAAAAATGGCAATACTATTATGAACTGCTAAATGGGTGGCTATTTAGCTCACAGCTTTCCTTATTTAATAGTTTAGTTCATTTAACATGTGCAATTTGTAACCAAGTAAATCTAATTTTGAAGTATGTTGAGGATGGTAAACCATCTCTGGGAGACTTGGACCCACTTTTTGTGGAGAGAATATGTCTGATACAACCTGGACTCTGTATCAACCTGTTTCTGAAACAAGACTCAGATTGGCTAATTATCATTCTTTCCTCTATTAACTAAAATGCAAGAGATTCTTGTTGCTGTAGCCATTATGATTGCTTATGGCTGTTGTGAGGGTATCTGGAACATTCAAGGGAATGGATTTATCAATGTTTTTGATGGTTTATGCAAACAAGTAATTTGGCTGGAATATTTGTGCATTATTAGATTGGATGCTATCACTACCTCCCTCATGGACACTGACTACATCTTGAACTAAACACAAAATCTAAACTGACACTAGGAAAGCAGAGTGAGGGTTCATCTCTATAAATTTTTCATCCTGAAATTCAAGACCAATTCCTACAGTGATTATAAAATTTGATAATTCAAATTTAGGGTGAAACTAACTTCAGAAGGATAGGTGGTGGATCTTCCTAAGAGCTGAGACATTTTGCAGCTCTTGGGAAGCTGCAAAAGCTGAGACATTTTGCACTCCTTTGAAGCTATATGAGTAGGGACTATGGGGCTGTAATCTGCATGTTAGTTCATGTGGTGAGGGTCATCTTTGAATATCAACGAGGAAACACCTTTGGATTTAAAGAACAGAGCAATGGATTTCACCTGTAGTGACATGACCAAGAAGAAAGGAAAGGGTGTATAAGAGATACTGTGCCATGGTGGGTGGAATTCCAAGATGACCCACTCCATGTTCCACCCTCTTGTTAAATTCCATCACGTTGAAGGTAGGCAAAAATCTGTGAATATAATGTTATCCATCCCATGAAAGAGTTACTAATCAGATGTCTTGAATAGCAAAGAAATTACATCCACTGGCCTGGGTGATCTCACTAGGTGAATCCTCAAAATAAAATGTGGCAAAGCTGGGACTCTTGCTGTGAGCCTTGAGGAAGAAATCAAGCGATCCTGCTGTGAAGGGCCGAGGGAGGCAGCCGAGGCCAACAACTGCAAGGAGCTGAATTTTCCTTCAACCAGTGAACCTGGAGCAGGAACTCGGGTATGATGCAATTTCAAAGGACCACTTTGAGTCCAACTTTATCAGATGCTAGGAAGAGGACCTAGTCCCGCTGCACCTGGACTTCCAGCTTCCCAATCTGGAAGATCCCACATGAATGTTGGCTTTAGATGCTCTGTGGTGATTTGTTATGTAACAATGGAAAACACTAATCTAAGTCCAAACTAAACCAGGAGATGATCAGTTCAAAATGTCATATAAATTAAAAAGTTTTACTTTAAGACCTAGTTCTACTTCAAACAAATACAGTGAATCAAATAGACCATTGAAAAAGTGTTTGCAAACAAAGGATCATTGGGACTTCCTCATGAGTAGACAACCACTGTGTTCAACACCATGTGCATGACAGCGCTTATGTGTTTGCATTGATGCACTTTGAAATCAAGGTTAATCTCTTTCTTCACCTGCACCCTTCTGATGGCCCTAATATGTGGGGGGTCTTGTATTATCATAATGTTTAAGCCTTTATTCAAAAATATGTATCACTGCAATCTAAGGCATATTCTGTATGAGTCTCTAATAAAGACAGGTCTTAAATAAGACAAGATTTTCACCTTCTCATCAATGAGATGACCAGCCAGCTTTCGAGGTTCCCACCACATACAATCAGCTTTCGTGAAATTAGTTGTGACTACAACCCAAAAGGTCCTTACCTTGAAAGTCCAGAATTTCTCCCTACTGCTGGCTCTCTAAGTAGGCCTTCTCTGCAGTGTGACCCAATTCATTCTCCCCACCACAGTCTCTATCACCACTCTCAAGTTAAATGGGCCAAAGATTCAAGTTCCTAAGGTTGACTTGTGACTCTTCAGTCTCCTTGGCACAGGGCTTGACTGATGTTCCCACTTGATTCAGAAATCTTCCTTTCCTTGATGGCCACAAACCCTCTTAATAGCATAGACTTTAAACCACAACGGGATTCAAGTCAACCTTGGGCTTCACCATCATTAGCTGACATATATCTATTCTCTATGGTTCCATGTACCAGCCTCATATATTAAACTCTAGGGCATGACTTTATTTTCAGTCCCTTGAGGTGAGGAGGCAACTCAGACTTGCTATTCTGTCCTGCCTATAGAATAAATCATACAAACTGAATATACCAAGTTAGATTACAAAACCAAAGCCAAAATCTATTTTGCCCAAAGTCATTCTAGACCAAAGACAATTCATAGAGAGTGAAATGAACGTTTTCCCTAGGTTTTATGATCTGAAAGATTTATGGGCCATGACTTTAAAAGCTCATTTAAGTTATGTAGAAAAATGTCCTGGTGTTTAGATGTGTGCTGGAGTATTTAGAAATGAAGGGTCATGAAGGCTGCAACTTACTTTCGACTGCATCAGCAGAAACATACACATAAAAATGGATAAAGATGAGTACACATTGAGAAAATTTGACCAAATTTTAAGAAATGTTGCCATTGGCTCTGGTAGTATGCATATAGATGGTCATGATCTTGTCTTTCAACCTTTTCCTATGTTTGGAAGTTTCCATAATAAATTATTGGAAAGAAATTTCACCTGGGCTTGAATTGTGCTATAGTATCCAGAAGTACATTTTCTTTTTTCTGTTCTGTATTTCTATAATATGGACTCTACCCATGCTGACGTATGGAAACTTTACAGAAAGCCTCTTTTCACCAATCAGTTATATTTCATACTTTATGATTTTATTCCTTCATAGTTATTTTGTACAACTTTCTTCTCCTTATAATGTGGATTTGCTCTCTGCTTTTAATGTAATTTTGTATTTAACCAAAGTATGTTTGCTTTGGCTATTTCCTTTCACTGATGTCTTATTCAATAAATCAAAAACATCTCTAGCCTCTGAGAGCCTGCCCAGCTGACCTTCAATTTCTCATTAGATTGAGAATGTCTGTAACTTTCTAGGCTGCCACAAAATTACTTTGTATTTAGTGATTGTGGCCTAGAAGTTACAAGGAATTAGATCCAACTCAGTGTAACTCACTTTGAGCCAAGCCTCTTAACATAATTTTAAAGTGCTTGACCCAATCAGGATTATGAAGTGAAAATTTTGAGAAAGTCTGATTGCTGAATTTTCTTTTTGCCCTGAAAAAAAAAAAATTCAAAAGAACTACTGGAACATGTTTAAAGAGGTGGCACGGCATGGGGGAACATCACAGTGTGTGTGACAAGAGACTTCACAATCCATCAACCAGAAAGGCACCTAGGTGTTCTTTGACCACGATGACACATGTTAACTGGCAGACGGACATGGACCCTGCAGAAAGAATCAGGAAGAAGCTAATTGCAGTGCTAGAGACTTGCCTCTCACAAGTGTCACCTGAGTCTGTCTGTATTAACCCTCCTGAAGTCAGTGATGAGCGCACTGGGTCCCCTAGCATTACGGAAGTCCTCTTTGTGAAAGACCTTTACCAGAGGACTTGTAGGGATATTTTCATTGACATACATAATCTTTATAATAATATTGGAATGTTAATGGATGCTAATCAAATTGCAGATGAAAGAACTGGGTGGGACTTAGAGATTGGAGTGTCAATTAATGGCACACTGCTGGGTCTTTCGCATTAGTCTTTCAGATTCTAGGGTTTAAGGTAAGTTCCTAATCATAGCAAAGAATTTTTTAGAACACATACGCAAAGCTTGTTCTTTCTTTCTCTCTCCTTGTACTCTTTCCTGTTCTCTCCCAGTTTCTCCCTTTTCCCTTGCTTCTTGCTTCCTTCCTTCCTTTCTTTATTTCCTCCTCCCTCCATTCCCTCATTCCTCCTCCCTGTGTCCTCCTCCTTTCTTTTTCCTTCCGTCCCTCCCATGTTTTCAGAAAACCACACACGTCATGTATGATTTCCAATAGTCACATAAATTCACCTATATCATTTATGAAAACTTGATTACTGTGTTTTACATTCCTATTGAAATATACATTATATGTGACATAAGTTTCTTCTTATGGTACATGGTTCTGTGAGTTCACAAACTCACAGAGTTTGTGGAGAAGACACACATATTTTCTACCATCATCATCAAGAGCCAAACTAGATCATTACTCCTAAAGTCTCTCTTTTCCTTTTGTACTAAACTCTTCTGCACCCTCAGCCTCTGTAAGGCACTAATCCATGCTACGTCTGTAAAGTTCTTATTCTCCAAAATGTAAAAGTTTAATCAGATAGTACATAGGATTTGAGTAATTTTTCATTCACTAAGCAGTACACTTGAAATCTACACATGGTGTTGTGTACATCGATAGTGCATTGGTCGTTATTCCTGAGTAATATTCCACAGAATGATTGAATCAAAATTCAATCTCCTTTCCCCTAAAAAAGGCACTTGGATTGTGCCAAGTTTGGATTATTATAAATAAGGCCACTATAAACATTCATGTATAAGGGTTTTTTTTCAGACTGTATCATTTATCATTTCATTTCACTTGGGGAAATATATAAGAGGAACAATTCTGTGCCTACCTATAGTATTTTATTTCTTAAAACATAGAAGAAACATCTAAACCAAATATAATAAAATGTTAGTTTAACAAATGTGAGTTGAGAGACAATAGTTACTACTTATAATATTCAGTGTCCTTTTCTCATACTTACTACATCTTATATAAAAATAAAATTTATAATGTTCTATAATGTGGTAAGTAAATAATTCAGGTGATACATGTGCAAGGTATTCTGGCAAAAATTCACGAGGGCCTCATTATAGTGATAAAACCTTTTATGCCTATTGATAATAATAAATGGGCTCAGGCCACTGAAATCACTGATTATGTAACTAGAAATAGGCGACATCCTCCTTTTGCAGATAGGGTTGTGCTGAGGCAAATCTGTGTGTCTAATCTTCACTTCCAGTGGCACTGGGCCCCCTCACATAGATGCCTACTGTTCCCTCTTTTCTTCCCTCTTCATCTCTGCCCTACCCCAAGCTTATCCAAGTGCCATCTTCTTTTGCTTATCATTTTCTCCTTGTTTTTGTTCTTCCAAACAAGCTCTCCTGCCAATGCATCGAGAATTTATAAGGCATCAGTCTTTCTTGCTGAGGTAGCTAATGACAGCATCCATGACCCCATGTCTACTAGTATTTGGGGTCAGCTAACTAAAACTAGTATGTAGTTAGGGAACCCATTGGTGACAGGCCACAGCAGAGAAGGGAAGGGGCAGAAATCATTAGACACGAAAACTGGGTGACACCATCAACATCTAGAAGGTGACAGTGAGGACACTTTCTGGCAGAAAATGCTTTCCACAAAGTGCCTTTGGATTATGTTTCAGAAAATGGCATTAGCTGTGGTGGTGATAAATGATCTTTTCAGCCTCCAAAGCATTCATCAGCTGAGCACTCAGGCCCTTCAGGTAATGCAAAGAGCGAATGCTGACTGGAAACATGAAATATGGGCCCGCTCACCATCCACTAACTAAAATGTTTCATCTGGTAATCACTCTGGAGCAAGATTTATTTTTGGTTCACAAACATCTTTTTAATTTAAATTAGATTTAGGGACCCTCTCTCTGTGTCATCTAGCTTCCTAGAAGTTAACAGTTACTGAACCCCCCTTTTTTATTAACTCACATCTTCCTCTTCCAAATACATGTTTCAGAAAATCATATATAGAACTAAACAGTCATTATTAATGTTCCTAGAAATTTCAATTACTGATCTGTTTTGTGAGGAGTAGAATGACAGTTCTTTAACTAAAAGAATTATGAAAAACATAATGTGAATTTGAAGTCCTGTTATCCTTAATCCTGCCCCACGTTCCTTTGGCTTACATTGTGAAGTACAGCCTGGTTTAAATATTGCTACTTTGGAAACGTGTGTGTGTGTGCGCGTGCGCGTGTACGCATGTGCGCACGTGCGCGTGTACTTCCTGTAGACATAACCATACATGTCTTGTTTACCTCCAGAACAGTCAGTTACTTCCACAGATGAGCACAGAGGAGAGACAATAAACAAGAGCATCACATTAGGGGTTCTTTGAGCACCAGGCTCTAAAGATCAAGAAGCTCTGTCCTAAATTTGACCATGAAGAACCCATATCTCAGCAGTCCAACTGCCTACTGAATTTCATGAAGTACTTGCTTGAGGTAGTGCCGTACATTTTTGTAAGGAAGGTTTCTCCTACACCGGCATGATATGGAGTAGTTTCTCAACCAAGATATTAACTTTCTCTGCTAGTACGCCACCTATTTAGCACAGCTTCAGATCAGCTTGTCTGTAAAAATCAATAAAGCCATATTAATATGCTGAGCTATAAAAGGCTCAAGCCAACAGCTTCTGACATTGCCAGTTATGCTGATAACCCACTACTATTAAGGACTGTTGGACTATTCATACAACGAATTTCATTTAGTTTAATGAGAATAAATATTTGTCCTAATTATATTTAGAAAAGTTATCATGTCTGCATCTTGTACTCTGAACAACTACTACGAAAACAACACTATGCTTTGTATTAATTATTGTGGCTGTCCTACCAATGTGTTTTCAAACTGTATCACTGTTATTTCTTTCTTATTAAAATTTCTTTGAATTTTATTTTTTTCCCTTGTTTCAGAACTTTTGTTTGTTTGTTTATTTATTTTTATGGCCTGCTCAGCCTGCCCTGAGGGCAGGGCTGGCACAGCATGTGGTGCCGGGGATTGAACCATGATCCCTGCAGCCACCTAAGCTTTCCTAAGCAGGCGCTTTAGACCACTGAGCCATCCTGCCGGGCCCCATTTTTCTTATTAAAATTAATAACATTTTTAAAAAGAGTAGGCTTAGGAAGAAAGAAAAGAATCAATAGACACAAATCACCCACACACTGATATGTGCTTCTGAAGAGAACCCAGAATACGGAAAACAGTGGGATCTCCTCTGAGAGTGCTCTCCAAGGCTGCACATAGTGATAGCCCAGGATCCCTTATTATTCCACCTCCCATAGCTGAGAAGAAAGTTTTGCTGTAGTGGGGCTTAGAGGTTGGGAGGAACACTTTTTGTGTACATCCTAGTGGGATACACAGGAAGAGAAGACAAAGGGAACAGAAGGTAGGAAGAAAAAAGACACAAAAGAAATGTGCAGGTTAAAAAGTGACAAATGTATATCATATATTTCAATAAAAATTTATAACAGTAAAAGACACTTTGTCATTAGTCTTCTCCCAAAAAAACCCAAAAACCAAAAACAAAAAAACCTCCTCTTGCTTTCAGACACCTTTATCCCATTGTTCTTGGCACTGTCTGAGGCAGTTCAGAAAGTCTTACATGAGTGTCTTTTTTGTAGCTGCCTCAATGTCTTCAATTAATTCAAAATATTTATGGCAAATTCTGTTGAAGAAAAAAAAGAAAGAAAGAAAGAAAAGGACATTGTGTCCTCATTCACCTTATTCACCAGATTGAGAACAATGGGACATCTGGCTCTTCCCCAAAGTCAGAATGACTATGAAAGCTCAATGTTTTAAATCAATTCAGGATGTCAAAGTAGCCCTCACAGAGCTACTAGAGGCAGTGACAAAATAGAGCTTCCAGAGCTGCCTCAGAAAGTGGCAAGAACCACACAAAAAATACAAAACAAAACAAAAAAAACCACTTCTTTTCACTGAAAAGTAAGAATAAAATTTAATAATTTAATAAGATTATTGTTGTGACTCTAAAGCTTAGCCTTTTACTTGGCTCATAGAAGACACTCAAAAAATTTTAACATGTGGTAGTATTACACCCAAATCTGAGCTTTGCAATTCCTTAGTGAGTGAGGTTTATGAAATTAGTAGCAGACTTTTCCTTCCCACCCGTCATGATACTCTCTATTACTTATCTTTTCTGCCTATAGGTATAGCAAGTGAACCATTAGCTAAACATCGAGATTTCTAGCTTCAGGTATGATTCAACATTACCAGTGGTTTTCTTTTAATTTGCAGTTTTCTTCACTGATTAACAAACAAATTACAGACTCCCATGACATTTTTATATACTTTCACAAAATCTGGCTGTTCTGCAAAAATATGTGAAATAATATAAAGAACCAAGTCCATGGCAGCAGAGAGCTAGACAACATGTCTGTCTTCAACCTCTCTTAGAGAACCACAAAAGATGCTAGCCCAAAAGTTATCTAAGAAATCCTTCTCTAGAGAGAATATGCCAGTATGGATTTATGTTTATTTTTGGAAATGAGATTAGTCAATTATTTTTGGCCCGATAACCTTTATTTTTATAAGGATATTTATTAATCAGCACTCCTGAAATCATAAACAATAAAATGATTTAACTTATATAAGCAGATAACTATATAGCACCAAGTAACAGTACTGAAGAATGATGGAGTTCTGGCATGGCTGAATCCAGCCACCAAATAATTTCATTTTCAATTTTTAAATCATCTTTTCTATGTAGGTTCTTAGGCAGATTCTCCAGAGGAGGTTAAAACATGGACAACATCTCTGCTCTAAGCTTTCCATGAGTGTGGACAACCTCAGAAGGGAAGAGTAAAGTTTGCTTTGTAAATCTGGTAAGTGCCAGAGTGGCTCCTTGGTAGTCCAGAAGGGACACTAGCCACATGACCAGAGCAATGTGATGACAAGCTACTTCAGCTGGTTCAATATAGGTCAGATTTGCATTTCTGGAACTACAGTAGGGTCATGCCCATCCAAAGCAGAAAAATACAAAGCTCCCCTTGAAAACCCAGAGCTCAAGGGTGTATTTCAAAGGGAAAACTGCTGCAAGAGTTTCTCCCTCTCCTTCTCCCAATCCCTTTCCCTCTTCTTCCTCTTTCTCTCTCCCTCTCCCTCTGCTTCCTCTTCCTTTCTCCCTCTCCCGCTCCTCCTCTCTCTCCCTCCTCCTCTTCCGCTTTCCCCTCCCCCTCTCTGTTCCTCAAGGATCAAAGGGTTACGCCCCAGATAGCCCTAGTATCAGCAAGGCCATCTGAGATCTTTGCTGTGCCATAGCCAGTTCCATGCTGAATTTGCAGAAAGCTCTAATTTCCCCTCTGAAGCTCTGAACAAGGCTATTAAGAGGCTCTTTCAAGTTTTCCCTCTGGGAAGGTTTGCAGCAGCTGCACTGAAAGGAAGAGTCAAGAACTGTAAAGCTTTTGGAAACTGGGCTCTGCACTCCCCGGCAGCCCCAGGCTTTATCAAGGCCACCTTGGTGTGGAAGCAGCACCATGCGGGGTGGCGAGAGACCTGAAAATTTTAGGCAAAGTTCACTTCTGATTTCATGCCTGCCAGAGGCTGTCCTAAATAGCATAAAACAATTTTTTTTCCCAGAATGAGGTTAGAAAAAAAATGATTTTGTTGAAGATACCGATGGGTTTGTCTGAGCACATTTTATGGTGATTGGGAGAGGGATGCTGTTTTTTCTACTTCAGGGGACACAAATACCGCAAGACTTCTTGCTGGGCTTGATATTGCATGTGCTTCCACAAAGTGCTATGGGTTATTGGGATGCATGCTTCGTTTGTAATACACAAGTCATTGTGGGAACCACTTCTAGGAGAAGGACACTTAGGGAGGCAGCGTGGTGTATGGAAAAGTGGCCCAACTGGGACACAGAGCTGCACTTGCAGAGATTCACTGTGCCTCATGAGAATCCCTCCACCCTCTCTGGGATTTACTTTCTTCAGCTCACAAATGAGGCTGTATGGGGAAAAAATATCAGTCACAGGTCAATTAAACATTGTTAGCTCCATTCTGACACATCTGGGGTCATATTTTTATTCTTTAAAAATAATAATGCAACTGTTTTGTAATCAGTTGCATAGTCGTAAGAAAGGGCAGTTCATAAAATCCCTTTTGTTTGGAATTATTGGAGAAGATGATGTCTCTGATTGAAATTCTTTAAGATGGAAAATTCTGTTCTTCTATGTAAATATTTGAATATTTTCCTTCATGATTGAGACTAGATAATAGATGCTAAGAAACAGTCTCTAAACAGCTGGAGAGATCCTGAGGCAGAGTTCTGATCGAAACCATTGGCTTTCAGCTCATTGTGTTCTCTTTCACGAAGCTGTCATGTTTTTAAAAATTTGTTTATCTGTGTCTTTTAAAGGAAATGCTTTTCTGAACAACAGCTCAACACTCTCTGGTGTCAGTTACGGGTAAATCTCTGTGCTGAGAACAAGAGAAAAATGAAGATGAATGAGACATCTCCTGTGTCCTTGCAGAGGTCACAGGTCGGTAAGAGAGATGGCTCTGGCCATGACCAATGGTAATAAATATCAGGCTATGAGAAGTACTTGATGAGAGATAGTCCAAGCCAGCATGCTTTGGGAGAATGGAGCAGAAGGGGACATTTTCTGGATGGGTATGGTTTAGGTATGCTTCCAGAAAAGCTATTTGTGTTTGGCAATACAGGAGGAATGCCAGGGAGAAAACTACGGAAGATAGGGCGTATGTGCGTGCCCACAGAACAATGGAGGAATGACTCGGCTTGGCCAAGATGTAGTTTATGTGTAAGGCAGTATAGGAGACATAGAGATTTACATCGGAGCAGGAGTAACTTCCTAACATATTTCACTTTGAAATCTTAGCATATCATAGACACAGAGTTGCAAGCTGAGCTGGGAGAAGAGCACACAGGCCCAGCTGTTAGGAGTGTACCTAGCTGGGGAGGCTCTTGTGTAAAGCACTAATCACAGCACAGGGCGGTACATTTTCTAATGTGGATGCCTAAAGAGGTATCGCACTAATGTCTGGCAGTGAACAGGAGTACAGAAAAAGTGTTGGCGAGCAAATAGTGTGCACCAAGAAAAAGTATTCCTAGGGCTGGGTGTAGCAAAACTAAAGACGCAGAGCCATGGTAGGCTCTAGTACCTTCAGAGAATTTTGACAAATTTATTAAGGCCAGAAATATGTACAAAGTCAAGGGAAAGCAATAGAAATTAATGCTGACAAGATCAGGTGTGTTCAGGGTGGTGTGGCCATCTACAAAAAGAGAGAAAAAAATAAGTTTTATTGAAAGTAAGCATTAATGTTTAATTATTTGACCAATCTTGCATACCTCTATCTATTAATATGAAAAAGAGATTTGACAATGAAAATATGTAATACAACAACCATTATTGAATTTTTACTCATGTTCTAAAATTCTGTGCCATATATATTATTCGTTACTATATTTGTTGTTTGTTTTCACTCATTAAAATAAAATTAAAAATAAGCAAAGAAATGGTTAGAGCTGAGAAATTTATGACTTGGCCTAAGTGAATAAAGATAAAAGAATGCTTAGCTTAGTAGAAAATGAACTGTAAGATTGGTAAAACCATTATGGAGAGCAGTATGAAGACTCCTTAAAAAACTAGAACTTGAAATCCCATTCAATCCCCAGCTTGGGAATTTTCCAAGAAGAAGTAAAAATATCACACCATATCGATATCTGTGCACCTATGTTTATAGCATCACAATTTGTGATAACAAAATCTTAGAGACAACCAAAATGCCCATCATCTGAAGAATGGGTGAAAAAGATGTGGTACTTTCATACAGTGGAATATTACTCATCTATAAAGAATGATAAACTAGAAGACTTCACATATAAATGGATGTATCTTGAACATATACTCATAAGTGAAATAAACCAGACAAACATGTATGTATATCGTATAGTCTCCCTAGTGCAAGATCTCAAAAGAAGAAATAAAAATGGAGAAGCATAACACAACTGAATGGAAATCAAGGACTTAAGTGTTAAACAATGAAATGACTGCAAACAGAAAAGATAGGAAACACAGCAGGGGCAAAGCCATGCACTTATATATGCAGAATGAATTACATAGTGATCTAGGGACCTCCAAAATGTTTTTGACACCAAGGATAGCAATGTGTAACAGTAAAAATATGCTTGGAATGCCTGTCATTCTGGTCTTTTAGATGTATGCTGCTTCTAATGTAACTTCAGTTACTGCTATACTCTCTCAAGTAAATGGTCGGTTTACAAGAAAACAAACAAAAAAAAAGGATATTAGATGAGAGTAAGAGACTAGGAAAATGTCATGGGATTGACCGTCTACAAATTTGCATATACTTAGATTTCTAAATGTGTAAAAATGTATAACTGCTTTTATCACATTCTATAGAAAATTATTAGACTATCAATGACTGATAGAAAATACCAATTTCAAGTTAAGTCTAAGATGCTTCATACTCAGAAAGATAGTGATGTCATGCTCAAGTACCTACGTTACAGGGTAATAGTATCACCAAGCTTTTCTTCTGGAAGCTTAAGAATATAAGTTTACAGGCCAAAAATTAGAGAAAAAGAAGGGCTACAAGGATAGCCAATATTTTAGCCCTAGCCCTTCAAGGTCAGTGAGGACTCAGGACATAAGAGAACCTGTGCTATAAAATCCTGTAACTCAGTTGTTTCCCAAACTTTCTGTTCAAAGAGATTATGGGGCTACAGAGGAAAGGGATTGAAGATACATAGTGTACTAAATTATAAAACTCTATAGTATCATGTCTATTTTAAATGGTCCCTGATATGTAGCACTTAATCAGTACTATAGATATATTATTCTTTATGATTTTTTTTATTGTTTAAATTTAACACGGGTTATATTACATATTTTCATCATCAGATCAGTTTAGATTAATACATATAGGTATATAAGATTGATCAAACAATTAAACATTAACCCTTCTAAATTAATTTTCCATTTTAATTGAGTGGTCGGATGCATGGAATAAATGAATCTTTGTCTTTAATACATACAATTTTGTGAATTAGCTCAGCCCTATAGTACTTACTTTGACAGTATAAATGCTCTATGCTGTGCTCTCTTTTACAGCATCCACTAGGCTTATGTGATTATTGAGTATGTGACTGGTGAACTGAAAATTGAATGTTTTATTGTACTTAATTTTGTTTAATTTAAATTTGAACTTAGAGAGCTTAAGTGTAGCTCATTAGTATAGACCTAAGCAAAGCAAGTATATAAACACCAAGGCATGAAATTTTATACAACTATGTATTTTAGAGCACCATTGGAAGAATAACAAAGCAGACAACTTATCAGAAGAGACTAAGTCAACTAGGAATGACATTATGATGTTAAATCCTTTGTCTAAGTTTAGAAATCATGTAGGGTTGCATGTGTGTGTGTGTGTGTGTGTGTGTGTGTGTGTGTGTGTGAGAGAGAGAGAGAGAGAGAGAGAGAGAGAGAGAGAGAGTAAAATTCCTCTTTTCCTAAAATTACCTTCCAGCTAGAATTAGAGGAACCAAACTGAACAGAGAAGATTTTTCAAAGAAGTAGAAACGAAACAAAAGTTTAAGAGCAAACTTCAACCCCAACTTTAATACAAGTGTACTGACCTTTGATAGAATCGCCTTACTGAAGGATTTACACAATCCAAGATATGTAAGGAATAAAAACTTGTGCCTGAAATGAAACTATCTTGCTTCTGACACACCAACATCCTTTTCCTACTTTTCTAGTTTTAGTCTCAGGTTTTTTCTTTGGGAACTTGTCATTTCCACCTTCCAGATGGTCTCCACAGAGCTTTAAATCTCAAACCCTGGGCTTGATGATCAACCCTAGTCAATAAAAATACTTTACCAACCTAAATATAATGATTAGTTGGAGGATGAATTAAATGATCCAGGTAGGGTTTTCCCTGAAACCTTTCCTAGATGTTGATTTTTCTCTGAAAACAAAAGTCAATAATACTGTGTAATGGAAGTTCCAGTGATCTTCTTGCCATTTATTTAAGAAAGAAAATAGAGACATAGAAAGTTGTATGTTCCAAATCCCCGCACTGAGTTATGGCAGAATCTCATAAGCCATCTTCTGGGAATTCTGAGTATTTGAGCTACTTAACTTTCTCTTTTTATAGAACTTAGTTTGAATTGGTTTTGTGCCACTTGGAACCAAAAGCTTCCATGAATGCATTAGCTCACAGAAGACACAGGATTCAAGATTTGATAGATGTTTTTCAATGAATTACATTTAAATATTTGCTTCTGACAGACAGATGAAATGATAATGTTTAGTTAGTAATGGCTGATTATAACGCAACTATTTTTCCTTATTATTATTTTAGCAATTAAAGAGTGAAAGAAAAACTAAAGACAAACTTGGACTTTCCTAATATTTTGACAACTGGTGTATAAGTGATATTAAAATCAAGTGCTCCAAAAATATGTCATCTGCTTTAAAATTCAGACGCAGTCTCCAGCCTTTGGGTCCACCCTAGCATCATCTCTTATTCTTCTCACACATGGGGGAATCACATTTTGAAATAGAAGTTGTGGTCAGAGTTTGCTGTTCTGATAGAGCAGTTGTCTCAGCAGCCCTTTCCCCCCTCATTTTCTCTCCAGGGTGGAGGAGAATCTGAAAAGTCTTCCAAAAAGGTGGCTCTAGATGCTGTCCACTGATGTCAGGAATAGACCCAACACCTGAGTATGAGTTCCCAACTGTGCCTGAAAGCAAACACACAAGCCCAAGCTCCAAGTGCAAATTAACCTCACCCAAAGTATCTACAGATCAATGTAATCATCTACTAAGGAAAGTTGCTGAAAGATACACAACATTTGCCTATGTGAGTACAAGATGCATGGTGGGAACAAGAGGGACTGCAAAAGTGAGGGCAGAACCACAGGTCATGGAAAGAGAAATGATAAAGAACCTGGGAGGACTCAGCACGATTATGAGGTTCCTGGCTTGAGTAACTGCGTGCAATGTCCATGTACACTTGATCTGAGCCAAAAGGCTGAGAAGCAACGAAATGTCCATTTAAAGAACTATGAAATGAACAATTTGAAAAGAGAGGGCTGGAGAGTTAGCTCAGTGGTGTAAGTGCTTGCTTGGCAAGCATAAGGTACAGAGTTCAACCTGTGATACAGCAAAGAAACAAAAAAAATTTGAAGAGAGAGGGGGGAGGGAGGGATACAGGGAGATAAGGAGGAAGGGAGAGAGGGGAGGGAGAGGGAGAGGCAGAGGGAGAGGGAGGAGGAGGAATAGCATTGAATGAAAAGAGAAAATTCCAGTTACAAAAGACAGAAAATAACAGAAATTTCTGGGAGTGTGGCCCAGGGACTGTGCTCCTAATGACCTGATTCCTAACTCTAGAACAACCCTCCCAAAAGAAGACAGCAAAGGAATAGAGATAGCTCCGTGGCACAAGTGCCTGCCTGGCAAGTGCAAGGTCGTGAATTTGAACCCCTGTTCCACACAAAAGGTGGGGGAGAAACAAAAACAAAAGCTTTTGAAGATATCTCTATGGAAAAGAATAAGACAGCACTTTGTCTGGCCTATCTGTTCCAGCCCAGAGATACTTCAGACACATACAGATTAGGTACCAACAACAGAGACCATAGTGATGTACAATGTGGCCTTTAGGATACAATACATGAGCTTAAACTTGGATTGCATTATCCATGCCACAAAGCAGAGGGTCTCAACTGTGTCTTCCAGGGGAGAGGAAGGTGTAGCTGGGAGAGATCAGGGATGATGTTGAATGTCCTCTAGTGCTGGAGAATCACCCATAGTAAAAAAAAAAAAAAAAAGGAAAAAAAAAAAAGCTTCAGCACAAGCTGTCAATAGTGCTGTGACTGATAGACCTGGTCATAGCAGCCACATTTCCTAGAAACATCAACACCCACTTTTTGGGTATTTGGGATTTAATTTGTTCATAGCTACAAAGTAATGGGCTGTCAAATCATTAGGGATGACACCGTGGATACTGCTGCTCCTAGGTGAATATGGTAAACCCAATTATTAATTGAAAGGAAGTAAAATGCTAGCAGAAAGTGCATAGCTTTTAGCACATCTGCATGACAGCTTCTGATTTTCAGACTTTTAGAGAGGGAAGGGGCTCAGGGATAGAGAGGAGAAAGCTGCCGTTAGAGTCTCCTTTTTTGTTTCAACTCTGGAAGCTCCCTGGGGGTTCTGGTTTCAGATATAGAAATGCTTCCTACAGTAGGCTTTCTCCAGATAAGAAGTTCTGCAAACCATTATCCAGGGTAATACACTTTGGAGAGAAATTGTTTATAAGAGATCAAGCTGATCCCATGTCTAATGCTGGTGAGAGTGGGCTATTTCATGGAAGGATGGAAAGATGCATAGGAGATAGATGATGATGATGGTGATGACGATGAGATGATGATGATGGTGATGACGATGAGATGATGATGATGGTGATGACGATGAGATGATGATGATGGTGATGACGATGAGATGATGATGATGGTGATGATGATGAGATGATGATGATGATGATGATGATGATTATAGATAGGAAGAGAGAGATAGATGAAATAGTTGAAAAAGGTTTTCCGAGGCACCTTTGGTCATAATATAGCATATTTACTAATGGAAATGTGAATGTTCGAGTGATTACATACATATGTTATACTTGTGTATCTTTCTATTCTTAGCGAGAGCATAAAGCAGATTGAACAGATCTTGAGACTCTCAAATGTTTTGTCATCAGACTTAACAAAAGCTGTGTGTGTGTGTGTGTGTGTGTGTGTGTGTGTGTGTGTGTGTGTGATGTAACTAGAGATCACCAGCAAAAGAGATGGGAGAGAGTCACACATCAGGCAGATTCCTCCTCTAGTCAAACTCATTTAGCCCTTTAATCCCTTACACTGGCAGCTGAATCCTAAGGATGCATTCAGATGCACAGAGGAATAATAAACAAATGCTTTTGGACCTCTTGGCATTATGGAAAAAAGCACTTATTTCTTGTAAATAAATTGCTATAAAACAATAGTAACCAGACACTTAGAGGAAGAAACAATCAGCCAAAAGGAACTCTGACTCAGTGGCCTTTAAACTACCAAAGCAAACAAAAGAGCTTTGAAATGGACTCAGACAAATCTTTTCAAGATCATCAGTATTTGAAAGTTTATTAATTTCCTCTTGGCTAGAATACAAGAATGTTTTAACCAAGCGAAGGTAAAAGAAAACAATAAGAAATAGTTGATCCAGATCTGAAAGATGTGTGTTCCAACATAACCAACTTTTTTTTTTTTTTTGAGACAGGGTCTCCCTATGCAGTTCAGGCTGGCCTTGAGCTCACTTTTGTAGCCCAGGCTGGTCTTGAACTCATACCAATCCTCCTGCCTCAGACTCCCAAGTGCTAGGATTATAGGTATATGCCACCATGCCTGGAAAATATTGAGAAATTGTAATTTATTTTCATTTTTAAAAAACTTTATTTATTTACATTAGGGCCAACTCAGCCTGCCCTGGGAATGGGGCTGGTACAGCATGTGGTGCTGGAGATCGAACCAAGGCCCCTGTGGTTGCCTAAGCTTGCAGGCAACTTTAGACTGCTGAGCTATCTCACTGGCCCAACATCAGCCATTGAGTGTTATTCTTCTACCTTGTACTTCTGTGTCTACACTGGTCACATTCTCTCTTTCTGAGACTAGCGAAAGGGAAAATGGAAAGACTGGCTGTTGGTCATAGGCATGTGTGGTAACAGACCTCGAATCTGCACCCCTTTGGCTTACCCAACATGACCTGATTTCCGACTGGAGATCTGTATGATTCTTTCTCCTTGAATGTAAATGTCTGTATTAGGACACGCAACTCAGACTCAACCTGTTAGGTCAGGCCATCCTTTCTGTGACTGATACGTCCTTAACTTGCCATCTACTTTGCTCAGTTTTACTGTATCAATCAATATATTCCTTTCATGTTTAAGTTTAATGGGTTTTCTGCTATGTACAATCCAAAGGATACTTGTTTTTCTCAGTCTGTCTGTTGATGTTTGCAGTATTGTTTCTTATTGCTACTGTAACAAATTGCCACATTTTTTTTTTTTTTTTTTTTTTGTGGTACCAGGGATTTAACTCAGGACCTTATACTTGCATAGCAAGTGCTTATTCTACTGAGCTATCTTCTTGGCCCTCAAATTGTCACAATAAAGTGGCTGAAAACAGCACAAATGTATTATTTTGTTTATCTATAGGGAAGAACTCTAGGCAATTTAAATTATGTAGGCATCTCTCGGTGATACTTTTCTATGTTGACTCAAAAGGCATTTTAATACCAAAGATTTGGAGTCAAATGGAGTTAAAGGTGGATCTATTACATAGGAAATGTATTATTTTGACTTTGTCATTTTTATATTTCTATTTTGGAGCAGCTATATAAATATTTTAGAAAGTAGTCCTTAAGAATTGTGAAGCACTGTATAATAAAACTTCCCTGGTCTCCACTCCAGGCCTACTTTTTGGGGCCAGGGAAGGAAGAAAGGAAGAAAACCAACCTCAGGATGAGAAGGAAGGCAGTAGGTGACGAGTGGCTTCCCCGCTAGTGGGGCCATGACCAGGCTGGAGGGGCCCGATTTCTAAGGTCCTCCCTAAGGAAAAGAACTTGTCAATAGAAGTAAAACTGTGCCACAAAACTGAATTTTTTTTTATTTTTTTTTACAAAACTGAATTTTTATGTACAAGAACATAAATCACAAGTTGTATATTTTTACAAGCTTATTCAAAAGCACAAGCATCACAAATTCAGGAAAATATGTGATCTTTCTTTCTTTCTGTCTTTCTTTCTTTCTTTCTTTCTTTCTCTTTCAATCTCCTTGCCACAAAGGCTAATTGTTTTTCTCATGTCATTTTAACTGCAAATGCTTTGACTGCTTTTTCATATGACAACAATTCAATAATGTTTTTCACAGAAAGGAAGATAATTGTTTTACTGATTGGAGTGCCTTTCTATTATTATCAGGGTGGTATGTCATAAGACTTGTGCCTTTACACATTTTCATTGCCTGTAGTAGTGATGCAGGTTTTTGCCCTAAAAACTGATAAATGCTACTGAAATTTTATTCACTCTATTTCATATATGAGAAAAAAGCTTTGTAAGATTTAAAAATCATAAAATGTATCTTTCTAAATATTCGTATTGGTAGTAAACTGTGTTTTGATTTGATCCAAATAAATTACATCAAATTTTATACATCTAATACTTAGAAAATTTTTCTACAAATTTAATTATGCTGTCTCCATCTCCGTCTCTGTCTCTGTCTCTGTCTCTATCTCTGTCTCTGTCTCTCTTTCTCTCCCTCCCCCCATTAGTCCTCCCTCTACCTCTTTATTCTTTGCCCCGGTAGAGACTAAATTCAAGGCATTAGGCACCATAGCAAATATTCTACCCTTGAATTATGTTGCCAACCTCAAATCATTTTTTCTTATTACTGCTCTGGTAATTCCAGACCTGAAGGCTCTCAGACCAGGCACATTGTGGTACTAGGGACACAATTTGAATTGACTTCAGCCATCTTGAGCCATAATTAGAATGTCTACTCTAGAATAAACTTAGTTAAGTTTTCCTATGTAGTTTCCCAGCAAACTACACATAGATGAAACCATGTGAGTGGGAGGGAGGATTTAAGAGTAGGCCTGACTCTTTGATATGAACTTGAGATAAAACATGTGAACTCTATCTCAAATGAGCCACTTTAGTTCTGTCAGATTTATAGTATGTCTGCGCCATGGGGATCCCACTCGATCTTGCTGCTGGTCAGAGCCATACTTTCATCGGCAAATTCCCCAATAAATTACGCTCTGTGCAGGCTTGGATCCATCACCTTTGTTCTTGTGGCTGCTTCTCACACACTGACATACAGTTCTCTTGGAGAGATGATGTCCTTTGCTCAGCAATTTCCTTTCCTGACTCTTGGAAGCATGTACAGTGGTTAGAACACATATTCTTCTGAGCAATTCCTACACTAGAATGTGGCAATGATTTAATTCTCTATGGAGCTAACTGAAAACTACACTAATATAACATGCTCATCCAAGTAAAATGTGTCCCCAAATCAAATTCTCTGACACTACTTAACAGGGAGAGGGAGTGTGATGAACTGGTTGATGGGATACAATCAATACCCTGAACTGGTCACTGTACTTGCCTTAGACATTGCGGAAAAATGCGTGGCCACCGGAACTCATTGATGGGTTTTGATCCAGAATCTTGGAGAGCATCAGTGTAATTGAGAAGCCCTGATGCATGAGATGAGATTCAGGGCTTATGAAATGTTGATATAGATATGATAAAGGAGGAGCTTTTTATGTGAGCTATGTGATAAACTGAAAGTTTGTGGCACTGATTTTATTTTCTTGGCTGACCGAGTGCAGATGTTCCTACATCTAAATCTGTTTGGTGAGGTACAGAGCTATGGGGTAAGTGATGGGATAGATATGATCAAAATATACTCATTGAAACAGAAACCATGAAACTATGAGAGAGCAGGGCAAGGGGACAGTGAGGGTTGGAGTCACAACACACTACATGCATGTATCATCAATATGCACTAATAAAAAGAGACATGAAAATAATTCATATGGCACCTATTTGGAATGGATACCTTATGTCAAATGCTCCAATAACTTGGCATTTTTATCATTTTCAAAAATCCTTTCCCAGTTACAGTTTCATTAGAATCTGTTTTCCTGTTGTTATGGTTTATGTCTAGTTGTTCTCCCAAAGCCTCATGCAATCATGGGCGGGGACTTCTAGAGTTTGAGACTTGAATGATGATCCACTGGGATTACATGTTTTACTACTGTTGGGATTTTGGTCTGAGTACTGCTGAGACTATGGGTGTGGCTTGAGATGATAGGCTAAGGCAGAGAGCCTGATGTAATTTAAAAAGACAGACAGAGAGACAGACTAGAACTGTTGCCCTCTGCTCCCCTGTTTGGTCAGTTGCCTCTGCCACCATTTTGTTGCTCTTCCACTTCCACGAACTGGATGCTCTCTGCTCTGTTCCACTCAGCCTTGGGCCAGCCGAATATGGACTGAAACCTCCAGTAACTGTGAGCTAAATAAACCTTTCTTTCCTTCATTTTGAGTGTCAGGTATTTGTCCCAACAATGAGTAAAAAGTAACTAAGACACTTGTCTACTCAGAAGATGTGACCTATATTTAGGTACTCATACTATAAAAGTGGAGTGTGTGTGTGTGTGTGTGTGTGTGTGTATGTGTGTGTGGTGTGTGTCAGGTATATAGGTTCTCTTCTCATCAATAAGGATATTTTTCTGAGTCAAACTTGACTTTTAGTGACCATTCTCTCAAGATCCTGGTGGAACTTGAGTATGTGTCTGCTAGGCAGATACAGCCAATAAAGGAGCATACCAAGGTTAAAACAAGGAACTAGCTTCTAGGCACAAAACATATTTTCTTTTGATAAGTATATCCACAAAATTTTTCTTTATTTAATGAACGTTCATGGAACAACTATTACGTCACATTCCTATTCATATGAGTCCTCTGCAAAGAAAACAGTGCGCAAAATAGGGAAGACTAGGAATCATTTGATATGAATCAGCAAGATCAATGGACTCTGGATCCAGGACTCTTTTCTGCAGTACCTCAATCTTTCCTCATTTTTTTTTTTTTTTTGAGGTATTTTGTGTCTCTTTGAATTCAGCAAAATGTGTGATGTTGTGAATGGGTCTTTTCCATAGAAAAGCAAATGTCCCACGAAAAAACAATTAATTGTTGCCTTATGGATATTAAGCAGTTGGGCAGTTTTGTTTCTTTTCGTAAGTTAATTTCTGAAACCTACAGATTTTTATCTATCTTTTGGATTCTCCTTTGAATCATTCTCAACATTTTACAGAGTCCTGAATTAATTAAAATCTCCTTAATAAACACTCATTAAAATTTTTGAAATGTGTGCATGTTACTTTTGTAAGAGAATCATAATTTTATCTATCTATCTGTCTGCCTGTCTATCTATCTATCTATCTATCTATTTATCTATCTATCTATCTATCTTATGTGTTTGGTATAGGGTCTTACCATGCAGCTTTGACTCAGAGTGACCTTCTTCCTTTCAGCCTCCCTAATGTTTGGATTATAGGTGTGCACCAACACCCACACCTGGGACTTGGTGGCATGCTCAGTGCTTCCAGGGCCAGGGTTGGCACTGCATGTGATGCCAGGGATAGAACCCTGATCCCTAGAAACTTAGTCCACTGAACTATCTCACCAGCCCTAATTTTACCATTTTAAAGTACTTTCCCTTTAGCAACACAACACATACTTTATAGAGGTTAGAGATACGTTACCAGCATTATCTCTCACAACTATATTTTGGTAGATCCTTAGGCGCCCTAAGAGTCTATAACAGGGCCTCGTGCTACTGTCTTTTAATCAAAGCAGAACCCCCACAAAAATTGACAATTGAGTTGATCCTGTGGGGTTTGTAAGATGTGTGCAGTATGCATAGGCAGAGGGAAAATGTCAGGAGCAGGCCAGATTGTCGTGCACACAGCTGGAGATCAGTTCTCCCAGAAGAGATTTGTGGTCCTTGGAAGGGTAGGTATCAGACAGCACTTCCGATAAGCTGGGAGAGTCGGCAGCTGCCATGGCCTGTGCTTCATGATAAGAGTCTGCCAACCAGCCATCTTCAAATAAGACATGTCCAAGGACTTGGGAGAGCAAGCGATGGATCTAGGGGCTGCTGTCTCTCACCTCAGTTTCCTGGGACAAGGGTTGCAGCTACTTCCTTTGATAATCAGTCTCACAGTGTTCCTGGTAACACATTCACTCCAGGTCCTACAGTGGTACATTTCATACAGAAAGAGCTTGACTTGTGTGCATGATCAGTGTAGATTATTAAACCTTCATTTATCAAATCCCAACCATGTTTTAAAAGGGTCATTTCAAAAGACCAGAAATATCAACAACATGGTTAATGCTTAATTTAAAAAAAATTATGTACTTTAATAAAAAGTTTTATGGGGTCTCACTGCACATATTAGATGCAGAGTAATCCTCCTGTTTTCAATCTTCCAAGCACTGGGATTACAGGTGCTGGTCAACACACGGAGTCTGAGTTATGATCTCAGCATGCCCCCTGGAGCGGGGCTGGCATGGCATGCCTAGATTCTAATCCCGGTCTCTAGGCCTTACATGCCACCCTGAGTGCACCCAATCTCTTCTGATCTCAGAACCTAAGCAGGGTCGGGTCTGATGACTACTTGGATGGGAGACCTATGCCTTCCTGAGCAGGCCATTTAGTCCACTGTGCTATCGGGCCAGCCCTTTAAATTATTTTTTACTCTGATTTTTTGTTCCTCTTTTGAATTTCTTTGTTGTGGTTTTGTTTTGTTTTCTTTAAGTGAATCTTACACATTTACATCTGGTAAACTGAAAAACTAATTTGAAGATAGCAAGATGAAATATAGCAACCATTGTGAAATTCTTATTATTTTGTTTAGTGAAATCTTGTATTGTTTCTAATGCTTTTTCTATCACTATTTCATATTCTTTAAAAAGTGAAATAAAAAGTCATTTCCATTGTTTCTTGATCATCTTCATTCTGAATCCTTGGTTCAGATGTGAACTCCACTACCTACAATGCTCTTGCTCATGGCAGCAGCCTGTTCTTATACTTTTTTTTTTTTTTTTTTTTTGCTACTTAGTGTCACCCACTGGGAAGGTCCTTTCTGGATGGCCTCATCTCAAATGTACTGTTTCCTTGATCTTTAGCATTTGGCTCTACAGTGGTGCAGGCTGCCCACAATTGGCCATGGGATATCTCTCCCTCTTCCTTAGTAAATTCTGGCTGAGGTCATGGAGGCCGCAGGAAAAGGCAAAATGCCAAGTGAAGTGCCTCTTTGTGTTCCTTCAAAACACATATTTTCAGTGGATTCCTGTCTCTCTGGAAATACAAAAAGAAAAAAAAATAGCTTTTGAGTGATCAAAAAGAGAAGGAAGATCCTTTTCTAACTAAGAGCTTTGTGGGGTAACTTTTTACACAGGCATCATGCCGGGAGGTGATTCCACTGGAGGCAAGAGGTTTCTGGAATCTAAAAATACCCTACAAGGTTTGAGATACACTGAAGTAAGCAGTTTTAATTCCTGACCACACAGGATCACCGTGATTAATGCCAGACTTGCCTCAATCCTGCTAATGTTCCGTCAAGAATGCAAGTGATCGCACATCCATCTTCTTGCTATAATAGCCCATGCACACTTTCCAAAAGGCCCCATTTGCTCTAACTGGACCTATATTTCCAGGTTGGCAAAATCTATTCTGTACCCAACCAAAAACACTTTAGCTTTTACATTGACTTGGTTTATGATTTGTTGGTTTCCATAGCTTTGGGGCAAAGCACTTATCTGAGAGGCCTACTCATTAGATGACTGGATTTACTCAAACGAAGCACAGTTGCAGTGAAGAAATCCAAATGAAAGAATTTTGACAACTGTTGCTAGCTAGCACATAATTAGAAGATATCATCTTCCTGGATCTCTTCTAGCTCTGAAGGACCTCAAGCCCCCATATACACACATATCACTGGTAACCCCTCAATATCTGCTACTAGAATTCATTCATCTTAGTCAAACAAACTGCCGTGTAACAGCATGGATATACACGTATTCAAAGATTTGTTTCCACAATTTCGCATCTGCGTTGAGACCTTTACTTTTGACCTTGACGGATATTAACACATAGGTGTGGATGACATCATCAGAGTATTTATAATTTGCTAGACTTCTAAGAATATATGAGTGACATAGTTTGTGATTACAATAATAATATTCCATATTTATGAGGTTCATATGTCAACTATCATTGTGAAAATCAACATAATTTATATCATTTATTTCACTCATATATCCATATGAAGTAGGCTTTATTGTCCCCATTTATAGATGGTCATATACTCAGAGTCTATGTGGCCAATAATGAATCACAATAAGATTTGGAATAACAATTTTCATCAAAGTAGTCTGGCTCCAGTCCTAAGAATCTTAGTATTTATAAAGGGTTTTTCTTCTCTTTCTATTTATCTTCCTGGTCCTGCAACCAATGTAGTTAAAAAAAAAAAAAAAGGGTACTTCTCACATTTGCTTTAAGCTATGAAAGCTAATACGTGGCTAGTGAAGTGATGGTTTCAGCCCTATCTACATAGCAGAGTCATTCAGAGATTTAAAACTCCTTGCTTAGACCTACATCCACCAAGAGACAGTAATTTACCTGTTTAGGTAAGACCTGACCACTGATATATCTCAGTCTCTATCTCTGTTTCCATCTCTGTCTCTGTCTCCATCTCTACTCTCTCTCTCCATCTCTCTCTCTCTCTCTCTCTCTCTCTCTCTCTCTCTCTCTCTCTTTCTCTCTCCCTACTATCTATATCTACTTAGATTCCTGTATAGCCAGAGTTGAGAACCACTAGATAAGCCTCATTAAGTAAAGATAAACTGTTTGACACAAAATTATTGAACCAAATCTGTGAGCATCTTCCAGAGAGGAGACACTCAGTGCCCAAATGGAGTTTAGTGGCTTGCTCTGTGGTGACTTCAAGTACTAGGCACAAGGTCTCTCCGTAGCAGGACTTTGATCTTGGCCTCCACTGTCACCTGTCATCCCAGCCCCACTTGAATTTCACTTGTACCTTCTTGGAAAAATTCATCTCTCAGGTCCCCAAGCTGATAGCTCATCCTCCATTTGGAAAACCCACTCCTCTTTTGCTTCTTGCTTACCTGTCAGTGTAAATGTTGGTTCCTGTGGGAGGAGATCCCCGGCCTTACCTTGCTTTACCTAACTGTAGGCTTGTGCAAAATCCTACTCTGCTCACATCTCAGTACTCACTGTACTAGATGATCCTTAAAGACATTCAGTGATTCTCAAAGATATTCTACATTAATTTATGCTTCCCTGGGAAGTAGGATTAGCAAATGAAAATGCAGGATGAACAGTTAAACTTGAGTTGCAGGCAAACAACCATTTTCTTTTAGTATACCTACATTAAAAATAATATGCAGAATATATTTATCCTCAAGAAAACTTGTTATTTATACAAAATTTTAATTCGACCCTACACAGATGCCTTTCAGAATGGGAGGAGAATTTCCTTTAAATATCCCGCATGTTCTGAAAACCTGAACTTCCCGTTAATCTTCTAATAAGGTAAGACCTCACTAAGCCCTGTTGCTCAAAGGAAAGGGGTCATAGGCCACCTAGGCATAAGTATTCAGAAACACATATTAACATGGAGATTCCTGAAACTGCTGGGCATTTAATGGCACAGGCCCTCAGAAGCTTGGCCAGAATATTTTGACAATGTGATGATAAATTTTATGTGTCGATCTGATTAGGCCAAAGAACACCCAGATACCTGGTAAAATCTTTGTTTGTAGTTATGTTCTTGTGGGTGTTTCTATTTGAATCAGTTGGAGGAATAAAGATAAAGGCAATTATCATGCACTTTACTGAAGAGCCTAATGCCACCAGCAGGTAGAAGAAGGGTGGTTTCACTCTTCCGCTTGAGCTGGGACTCCTGTCTTCTGCTCTTGGGCATTGCTGTTTGTGGTTCTTGGATTTTTGGATTGAGACCAAAAGTTATGCATTCGCCCTCTATTTCTCAGAGTAAGACTGAATGGCATTACTGTTGTTCCTGGTTCTCCAGCATGCAGATGGAAGATCGTAGAACTCTTAGCCAACATAACCATGTGAGTCAATTCCTATAACATTTCTCCACTTATGCATTTTTCTATGTGGTATATTGCTTCTGTTTCTCTGGAGAACCCTGAATAATATTTACCTTCACCTGTATTCTTAAGTAACAACTCAGAAAATCCTGACAAACTATGAAATTTGCAAATCTATGCCCAGAAAACAACTTTTTAAAATAGAACTTCGGATCTAATGCTCAAATGTGATATGTAGGAAAAATCAAGACTCATTCAGTCTTATCTCTAATTTCTCTTTTTAGATTGAGTTTACAAATATCTATGCATCCCATTCACTACTCTATTCTTGCTGACGATCACAGTGCCTGCCATATCATAGTTGTGAAATGGCTATGCACAAACAAAAAGAATGAAAGAATAAGACTGAATTGTGATAGTCATTTAGCAAACAAGATTCTTACAACAAATGAGATTTATTTGTTCTTTTTTGTGTTCCAGGCACCATGTTGAGGAATGAAGATATTACTGTAAGCAATATAGGCAAGAGCCTACTTTTACCAAATCTATATTTTACTGGGAAAATATAAGCATTAGGCAATCTACATTTAGTCTCAGAGAAAGCTACAATGAAAGCTAAACTAGAAAATTGATATAAAAGGCAGGTGGCTTGTTTCTCTAGTATTTATTCCTACATTTTTATTTTGTTCACCTAGCTAACCATTCAGTGGGTATGCTCTGATAGCCGATTGGCTATGGTAGTCCCATTTTCCCTGGAATTAGTTTTATAGTTGAGCTGGTGATACATTGCTGGAAAGTGAGAAATGGAGCAAAAGCTTTGCCAGGCCAAACCTTATTTGAATAGCTTCTTCACTCTTCAGATACAACACACATAAAAGCAATAGCTTTGACATTGAGGAATTTGTGTTTGCTTGTTACAGCAGCCTTTTTGTGCCAATGAGGAGGAGGAATAGGTTAACAAGGAGATGTATCCTCTCTCTCTCTCTCTCTCTCTCTCTCTCTCTCTCTCTCTCTCAATTTATTTGGCACAGGGTCTCACTATGCAGCTCAGAATCATAGTGATCCTCTCTCAATCTTCCAGCACTGGGATTATAGGCATATGCCACCATACTCAGTTCTGGGGCCTACATAGCACTTCCAGAGTTCCAGGGCTGGCATGGCATGCAATACCAGGGATCAAACTTTGAACCTTCTACTTTCCAGGCAAGCACTTAGATCACTGAGCTATCTCCCCAGCTCAATATCCTATTTCTTGATGGTTTCTAATGAGCACACCAATTTACCAACTGTGGAGCCATCTACCTTTCTTACATGATGTAATACCTGTCTTTTATTTTCATAACTTTTAAATTGGAACTTCTCTGCTTATATCACAAATACCCTAATAATGATCGTGAAATAGAGGATGATGGGTTGGCAGAGGATGTGGGTAGGCCGGAGATGCCTGAAAGTGCCTGGAGGGTTACATAGTGAGAAAAAGCAATGAGTCTTCTGAATATCTTGGAGCAATAACTTCACAAAGGGAAGATATAAAGTGCAAAATCCTAATTTCACAATAAACTTGATGTGCTCAAAGCCTCAGAGAGTCATCTGAGGTGGGGAATAAACTGTCAGTATGGATTCAGCAGTGCTATCACTTAAGAGCCCCAAGGTGAAAGCAGAGAATAAATTAAACAGGTCTCAAGGGCTAATCACTCTTTCCTTTACCAAGATGGCTACACTCTAACTCCCAGAATTTGTGAAGATGTTACCGTGTAACAGTAGTACAAAAGGACTTAGCAAATGGGTTGACATTAGACAATATGTGATTGCCCTGGATTATCCTACTTACCCACATGCAATCAGAAGCATGTCCAGAAAAGCTCTTGTAGGATGTACAGGATCCCAGGTAGAAGCCAATGTGACCACAGAGCAGAGGGGACAAAGGCTGTGTGCTGCAGTGTCACGAGCCAAGAGGTGGAGGAGTCTGGAAGAGAGGCAGAACCAAATTGTCCTCCAGACTCTCTGCAAGGTGTTATCCCTGCCCACCCACTGCTCACAGGCCTGTAAGCCACTTGGGTTTTATGGTCTCCACAGGTGTAAGACAATGAGATATGGTTTCTAAACCATTAATTTGTGGCAGTTTGTTATAGCAGCAATAGGCAACGCAGACGATGGAGTGCTGTGTGCTATGGAAAGCAGCCCAATCTATGGAGGATGGGTTTATGCCACGGGGAGCAAAACAGGCATCAAAGTGGACAAGCAGAGAAGGATCCAGTTCTACCGTGGTAGTGAGAAAGAAGGGAGCATGGATGTAGCAGTAGAAAGGAAGATGGTAACGGGAAGGGTGACGAATGGCCTCCATCTACTCAAGATTGCAGGGAGCTCCTAGGAGGTGGACATTTCTATTGTCAGGCAGAAACAGTCCTAATGTGCCATATAGAAGAGATAGCTGAATTGCTCTGGGGTAAAAGGCAGAGGGTGACGTTAGTGAGCATTATCAATTAATGAATGAATGCAAAAGATGTGGGTTTTTAATGCAAGAGCTGTGTCATTAAGAAAGATAAATTGGGACACTCACAGCTCAGTGAACACGCCTTGAGACCATGTTATGAAGCAAAATAAATCAGACACGTAGGTATCAATATTGCATTGCTACTCTGGTGAGAGAAACTGAAAAAGTAAACAAGAACCAACATGTATCACGGATATTGTAAAACAGGAAGATGTTCAAAAGACAAGGGAAGTGGAGGGGGGAAGAAAAGGAAAAGAAAAAGTCAGAAAAAAAGGGTAAAACGGGAACACAACTTTACAAATAAGGAGGGGAAGAGGAGTTGAAGGGTGTTGGGGGGGAATGGGAAATAAAACAGAGGAACAAAGATATGATGTGCACATAAAAGTTTTCTGTGATGAATGTGGTCGTTACATATATCTAAACTGTACCAATTCTCTTAACTAAAAAAGACAGAGGTGAGCTGGGGGTATAGCTCCGTGGAATAAGCATTTGCCTGGCAAGCACAAGGGCCTGAGGTCAATTCCCGGTTCTGGAAGAAAAAAAAAAAAAAAAAAAAGATGGAGGTTCTGAATAATCCCTTGATTTCAGAAGGAAATTGGGAGAATGGTGACTCCACATAAGGAATTAAAGGAGACACATGGGCCACATGTTGAAGGAGGTGGTGAAGAGCCCAGTGACCCCCTGTGGACTGGGAGACAGGATGCTAACCAAGAAGCGGTGCAGTGCAAATCAACTCCTTCTTTGCTATCATTTTGCTAAGCACCAGCCCTGAAGTTACCCAGTCCAGAGGCTATTTTTTCTTCATTTGAAATAATCATGATAACAGCTTTGTCCTTACAAATTGAGTTTGTCTTCCAAGGTGTTTGCTAGAGCTTTACAAGAAGCTTAATCAGTTTCACATGAATTAATGATGGCTATCAAATGGGGGGAAAAGCACGAATTCCAAATAAATACTTATTGCATAATTGAAGTTGCAAGAACCCACTATGAATAAAATATATTTGTATTTACAACGCATAAATCTGACGGTAAAACTGTAGGGTGACACACAGCTTTGTGATAAGAACCCTGAACAGTGTTAAATTAGTAATAGGCTGAATACATTTCTTAATTATGTCACAGGCATTGTGCTTGTGAACACCATTTGCAATAAATTGAGTCCCATTTGTATGCATGCAGCATAGAGAGAAAGTGTCTGTATTGTGAAAATCTTAATGTACTCATGGGAACACAGGTTAATGTCATCTGCTGCTTTAAATGAGTCCTTGGTTTCAGAGCTTGCAATTGTATTAAGACTTACATGGACTCTTTCATCAAAGAAATAATTACTGTAGATTTACATATCCTGCCAAGAGCAGAAACATGAGTCCTTCAGGGCTTTTGGAAGAGGGAAGCAATCATTCGAGAGAGATAGATAGATAGATAGATAGATAGATAGATAGATAGATAGATGCATGCATACATATATAGATATTTTAATAAATGAAAATACAGAATTAAAACATTTTTCTTATTGAAACAACTGTAAAATAGGTGAAGGCAAAATTATAAAAATGAAAAGCATCCAATAACATTTAGTGAGTTAAATAATCAAACAAACAGACAAGAAAGAATGTGACCTAACATCTAGGACTTCTGAATTCACCTTAAAGGAACTTTGCAGATATAATCCAATTAAGAACTCATTGGAGAGCACTAAATTCAATGACAAGTATCTTCATGAAGAACAATTGGAGGGTTGAGACCTGGTGCAGACTAGCGCTGCAGCTTACAGATAGTGTGGTAGCATTGTGTGATAGGGCACAGAGTCTGCAGCAGAGGCACAAAGAGAAGAAAAGATGTGAGAAATTGAAGGCAGAGGCTGCAGTCATGTGTGTGCAAGCCACGGAGTACTAAGCACTGCCAGGATCCCCCAAAACCTAGGAGATTCTTGGAATTTAGCTGGACTATATAGTGACAGGGTAACAGTGGAATAATTGAGCGACAGTGGATGACAGGCAATAATTGACTTTGCATGATAACTTACTGTAATAATGGATCCCGTGTAATAACTGGTTCCTCACGTGCCAATTAAGTATGTGCATGATTATGTTCAGCGCAATGATTGATTTCACTGTAAAATTAATTCTGTGTAATAACTGACCCCGCATAGTAATTGACTGGGTGTAATAGTGGCCTCTGTGTAGGGGGATGAGATCTCTTTATAATAATGGTGTATCAGTCAGTTTTTCATTTCTGGGACCAAATGCTTGAGAAAAGCAATTTAGAGAAGGAAAGGTTTCTTTGAGTTCACGGTTTCAGAGATTTCAGTCCATGGTGTACTGACTCCATTGTTTTTGGGTCTGTATTATGGCAGAACATCATGGTAGAAAAGCACAGTGAAGGAAATTTGTTTCACTATGGCCAGGAAACAAAGAAAATGAAAGAGCTGGAGAAGAAAAAACTGGGGAGCAGATATTATCCCTGAAGTCTTGGTCTCATGACGTACTCCCTTTAGAGCCCAACTCCTAAGTTTCGTGCCGTCCTGATCATGCTATCAAAGTATAAATCATCCATTAATGGATTAATCCGTTTATGTATTTAGAGAACCATGATCCGGTCACCTTTGAAAAGGCCAACATGGAAGCATGTCAGCCTTTGAGACACATTTGAGAACCAAAGCGTAACAAACAGGTATTTTAACTATAGGTACAAACATAGAAATGCTTAGATTAGTAGAGTCTCCAGTAAGGAGGCACTTCTAGTTCCACGCAATAAAAACTGATGCATATCAGTTTATTGTGCAGAGGAAAGATAAGAATCATTAGCCCATGGATTTGGGAAGACAGGCGCATACTTGACCTCAGGCAAAACCACAGTGCCCATGAGATCACTGGTACTCTGTGCCTTTTTCAGAGGCACACAAAAGGGTCCACTCTCCACATGGTTAGAGATGACCCTAGCAATTTAGACTTCCATGGCTCCTAGTGTTCTTTACCCCAAGGAATTTAAGAAAGCCCTGTTTTCTTTTCCAGTGCCCATATCAAGTCCCCAGGGTAACTGGCTGGCCCAGTGTATGTGCCCACACCTGAGACTCCACAAAGACAGAGCCTGATGGATAGGTACATCATTACCACAAAGGTGTGGAGTATTCACAAGGTAAATGACTGTGGAGCAGAACAAGTAGGTAACAGCTGTCTCCTGTTGTTCACAACTTGTGGGCTGCTGCTTCCCGTGGGCTGAGCATCGTTGCAGCAAGTTCTCCAGTTTCAGGTGAGCCACACACTGTCTTTAGAACTCTTCCATATCTAGTATCTGCATGTCTATCTGCCTGATTTTCAAATAAGCATAATTGCTGTCATGAAGACTAATATAAGATTATTGATGGCAAGCAGTTTATAGTAATAGTTTGTTTTTATAAGTCCTCTAAAACAATGGCTGCTAAACACCCATGGTACCCTATAATATATACATCTTGTGAAATGACCTGTAAGACATGGAAGTGTACTGTATATTTTGGTGCCTATTTGTGCCTTTTTATGCCATGATCTTTTTTCAGTCAAATTTTTATAAATGTAGAAAAAACTTGAACTCATTGTCTAAAATGTAAGTGCTCAGATTGGGACAATGAAGATGAGGGTCAATGGAAGAATCTTCAACTGTCTTTATAATGTTCTCTCTTCTATTCTTTTAGATTACAGCACAAGCATTTCTTCCCAGGGATGGACTTCTTATGATTTCTCTAATTATGTCTATTGTGCTTTGTGGTTCTTCTCAGAAGGATGTGTACTGTCACTTCACGCCCACTTTCAAAACATGCACTGAAATATCTTGTAGCTTTCTGCATGCCTTAATAGGCTGTAAACACCAGGAGAGAAGGTCTGAGAGGAGGGTTATGTGGTCATACCTCTAGTCCCTGACATAATGCATGGGACCTCATAAGTACTCAGTGAATAAATAAATGAGCCCATGAGTACACAGAAACCAAAGGGTAATCACAGGGGAAAATTTGATTTTTCTTCTTACAATAGTACACAATTAGAAGATAAAATACCTGTTTGATAATAATCTCCAGGAAACAGATGTCTAAATGTTTGACTATGTAACATCATCTTTCCAGTGTGTGGGAAGAATGTATTGCCCTTAAAAATGCATTTAGAAAAAAGCATTCATAATTGAAAGTGAATAGATACAATTCAAATAGAGGGTTGAAAAACTTGCCCAAATGTACTTGTTTAATGAAAAATTTCAACATCATTATCTAATTTAAAAGGTTAGGGGCCTGGTGGGATGGCTCAGTGGTCTAAAGCGACTGCTTGGGGAAGCTTGGGCGGCTTCAGGGACCGCGGTTCGATCCCCGGGCACCACATGCTGTGCCAGCCCTGCCCTAGGGAAGGGCTGAGCCGGCCATGAAAATGAGTGAATAAGCAAACAAGGGTTCTGAAACAAGGAAAAAAAAATAGGTTAAAATGTTTACGTTTGATACATGCAGGTGTATAAATCTCAAATCAGAACAATGTAAAATCCACTCAGAGGAGACTCTTACTGGCATTTTAGTAGAGACTAGATTAAATAAGGTGGCAAGTTATGCACAAAAATATGACCATTGAGACACCACCAATGGTAGTAGATGGTCCCATATTTGCCCACCAAGTATCTCTGCAATTTCTGTAGCAACAATGTCTTTTTCTTCCTGGGAAGCCAACCCACAGAGCTAGTACACTATCTGGCTCCCTGCCTGTCAAGTCAAAGGGCTCTGTCTCATTGGTTGGCTGTTGATTCTTACATATCTATGTGATGATGAGCCAAAACAATCATAATCTTCTTAGGAAGTTATCTGTGAACTACAAGAAGGAAGTTTCTCTCATTTTCATGAGTGGAGTAAATTCTGCTAGATATGTTTGGGAAGGTAAGCAAACTTTATGCTTGCTACATGGGTAGACTTGTCAAAGAAACAATGAGAAAAGAGTGTTTGATAATACTTCTTGGAATTTTTTGCTCAAGTAGGTGAGCCCAAAGCTATGAAAACCGTGGGACTTGTCACTTATTTGAATTTACTGGTGGCTTTTTAAAAGTTAGTTATGCTTGAGTAGTGTTATTTTCACTTGCCACTTGCATGTTTATAGCTTACTTTGTGCTAATATGAATTTTAAAATGTTCTAGCCCTGGTTAATCAGTGTTTTACAATTATTTAGAACAAAGACAGCTTCATAGGCCTATCTGTAACTGATTTGAAATAGGTTGTAACAAAGTTTCTCCCCATTGTTTAGATTTACATCCGTTCTGCCAGAGATGTCTAATGGCCCGCAAAACAGTATAGTCATGGAATAGAGGCATCCTCTAAAAATCTTCCTGAATGTGCACATATGTAGGGGGGATTCTTTTTAGAGCTGAAGTAGAAAGTAGGACATTTTTCATGTCTCTGGCAGCTCCATTATGATGCATTGGGACATTTTTGATAAAATTATGAGGCATAAAAAGTGTGAAGCATTGAAGATTAATTCTCCTCCATAAATATATAGATCATAGTCAAATTCTATATGACGAGTATTGCCCAGAGCAAAAAATACTTTCAGTGTAATTTCATAGTGATATGGAAACAGATGATGGGACAGCAACACTGAAAAAGGCTTTTGTGGATTGTAAGTGTCAGGTTAACACTCAAAACCTGATGAATCGAGCAGTAGCTGCTGTGAAAATGGAGGGGTTTGTTGTTTTAAAGTTGAAAAAAAGTTGAGAGCTGGTACAGAGGTAAAATTAAAGTAAAAGAAAATAAATAATCCATATCTCTTCTGTTCTGTTTAAATATTAAACTGTCAGCTCCAATTTCGACATGACAGGAAGAGGCTTGCTGAGGTGAAAAAGTGCTTTGTTTGTTGGGTTCCCATGCTGTCTGAACTGCAGTTTCACTTAAGGGTGATTTGGGGTAAGATAGGTCTGTGTTGTGCAGCCTTTTACAAGTTTGGAGTCAAGTGCACTACTCACTTGATTTTTTTTTTTTTTTTTTTTTTTTTTGTTGTTTCTTCTTCACGCTCTTCTCTGACCTCCTGGCCTTTTCCAGGAGCCGGGGAGAGTGTGGTGCCCGGTAGAGGGCAGGCATTCCGGAGGCATTCCCTCTGGTTAGGATCCCCATCCTTTCCCCCACACTTCCGATTGCTCCATTTGTTTCGACTCTTTGGTTGTCTCATTCTTCACGAGACTCCTAAGGACCTAAAAATGAGGACCTAAAATGTTGCCTCTCATTTATGCCATCAAGGGCACTTCCTGAGAGTACGGACTTCTGAGACAAAATTTTGCACAGTAAGATAGATATTTGGCCCCAACTATTTGTGTCTTGGTTACAATCATCATGCCAGGAATTTTGAGAATTGTAAAGATATATGTAGGGTCCTGGTATGGTGTGATCTAGCTATATTCTCTGCCATTACAATTAACAAGCTTCTCAAGAAAACCGTAAGGGAAGGTAAATGGGCATTGGAGTTTTGTCCTGCCTGGGGGTGGCCTCATGAGACAAGATTCTAAATGTTATAGGTTGCTAGTTTGTTTGTTTGTTTGTCTTTTTGAGACAGGTTCTCGCTGTGCAGTTCAGGTTGGCCTTGAGCTTACTTTTGTAGCCCAGGCTAGTCTTGAACTCGCACCAATCGTCCTGCCTCCGCCTCCTAACTGCTGGGACTACAGGCATATGCCACTATGCCTGGCTCGTCATAGGGTTTTAATACAGCAGCTAGAAGGGGAAGCCACAGGCAGCAAGCTAAGGTGAACAGAAATAGTCAGGAATGTAAACTCCATTGAGTCCAAGGCAGGTCCATGTACACTGCATAAGACTTAGGGCAAGAGACCTAGAGAAGGACTGAGATAGGAACGGAGCATAGAGGTGGTGGCAGTGAGCTAGGTGGAGCTAAGAGACCAACAAAGATAAAAGTACCTGTTTATAGTCGAGTGTGTTATTTTGTTTTGTTCCACACCTTTCCCTTATCCATTGTACAAGGTTTCCTGGGACCAGAGCTCCCTTGCCACAATAGAACCTAAGCTCTTTAGATGACTCATTTTTCCAAAATTTCCTTCTTCTAGTGCAGGATTTATTATGCTTGGCACTGTTGTCATTTTAGACAAGATAGTCTTCTGTTGTGGAAGGCTGCCTTGTGCTTTGTACAAGTCACTGGCTTCTAAGGATGACATCTCAGCGGGTCCTCTCCTCTACTGTGACAACCAAAGGCCTTCTAGAGGCAGATCATCTGCTGTAGTGCATGCGACTCAAGGTCTAAACTCAGCAGCCAGGCACATCTTCCCCAGGACTTGGAGCACAAGCACCCAGGAAGCTCACACCAGAGGTTTCACCTCCACTCGTAGAGAGCGGGGAGCACACTTCTCTGACACTGAACACGTCTAAGGTCTTCACAGTAGAAACCAGCACTGTTCAGGGCTAGCCAACCCAGCTGGCACTTAACAACAGGGATGTTGTCTCCAGCTGAGTTCTGGACTGTGTTTTTGGTGGAGGCAATCTATTTAATTCCCTTCTCTTAAGTCTAATCCTCCATCTTCTTTGGAGACCTCCTGAGCAACCCAAATAGTTTATCAATAAATCATTTTTCTGAGACCAAGCACGGTGGCACATGCCTGTAATCCCAGCATTTGGGAGGCTAAAAACAAGAGGATCACTATGAGCCCGAGCTGCATAGCGAGATCCTGTACCAAATATATCTTTTTAAAAATCCTTTTTCTGTTGAAAAGAGCTATGGCTCGTTTCTGTTGTTTGAACTTAGAACCATACATAATAGACTGTCCCATGATAAGATGCTAGAAAATTACCAGCTTGGAGCATGGCGGAAGAGTTCTGTTCAAAGGCCACTATGGATGGAGAAGCACCTCAGCAGGATTCAGATCCAAGGTGCGGTGGATTCAGAAGGAAATGAATCATTTCGCCGGAATTTTCTCCTCTTCTCTTCCCACCAACTCTTTTCTCCCAAAGACAAGACATTTTTTAAAAAATTAAATAAAAGAAAATAATGTATAGGCTTTCTTTGAAGACACCTTATATATTTAGGCATGTATTCAGAAGCTGACAGTCTGAGTTAAATCCAGGCACTTAAAAGCAGCTAAATTTGTGCATCTCACGGTCCTAAGCTTCAATGTTTTCATCTATGAAATCCAGGCAAATTTCCATTATTAACGATAGCAATAGATGGTAAGATTTGAAACAATTCTCAAATATTTTTTTCTTGTTTTATCTTTTATTTTGCCACTGTGCTATGTATTTCTATTATCTTTATTTTTCTCCTTAGGTAAATGATATCAGCATGGGAGATTGTCCCAGGTCAAGCAGTATGTATGCTCTATATCCTGACCCTCAGAGGTTGGTTTAAGGATGAGCCCATGACTTGCGTTTGTATCATCAGATCAATGTGTGCTCCGCTGCTAAAGCAGACAGCTAGAAGGGTTTACTGCCTCCAGAGCAGCTCCAGAGGGGCTATAAATACAAGCCCAGAGCTGCCAGTGTCCTTCTTGTCATTGAGAGGAGAAATGAACAGGAGAATAGGGAGGCATGGAAAAAATACAGAAAAGAGTGAAACAGCAGTCTCGGTATCCACATTTGATGCCCCTTCCCCTCTAGTATGGTAGCACTGAGCTCCAATGTGATCTCTGGTATCCAGTGCCCACCCAGCGGTACCTTAAGTAGGCTCTGGGTGTGGAGTCCTATATATCTATATCTATATCTATATCTGTATCTGTATCTGTATCTGTATCGATATCGATATCGATATAGATATAGATATAGATATAGATATAGATATAGATATAGATATCTATGTTTCCTTGCTTTGGTCAGTTTGAGCTAAGTGTCTGTCTATTTCTGCAAAGTGGGGCTGCATTATGTTGCCACTTGCTGTGGGCTGATTGGTCAGAACATAAAAACTAACAACAAAATTAAAATAAAAGCTTGAAGAGCCGCTGTGGTAATGGTCATTTGAGTTTTCTATGTAGCACGTAGCATAGGAAACACAGGAGACATCAGTGAACACGCATTACTTGGGAGTTTAACTGTACGAATGCAAGGAGAAGGAGCTCACAGTGTAGCAGGATGAATGACCATTTGTCTAGACTAGCATTCAGGGATAAGAGTCTTCAGGATAAATGAGCTCCGTCCTTTCACGGATGATACTTGTGTTTCTCAAACCTTTCTTACTCTGTGGGTAGTAAGCTTTGTATGTTCGCGAAGCTTTTAGGATAGTGAAATTATAACACATAGTACCAACCTGGGAGTGTTGCCTGAGGCTCAGTCACAGCTCCTTCCCCCTGGTACTGTAGCACTGAGCTCCAACATGACCTCTGGCTTCCAGTGCCCATGTTTAAAAGTCACTGCCAAGGGGCCTGCAGATTAATATTACCCCCCAGCCCATAGCCTTTCCTCACATATCGCATTAAAAAGATTCATCCCTTGGAGAGTTGTAAAGATGTTTTAGTGTAGAGCATATATTATGAATGTTTTATCGTTATTCCTCAGGATTTATTTAACATTTTACTCGACAGTCCCTTTGGATTTTTGATTGATTACTAGGCAAATTAAATGAGAAAACTCTTTCTGTCAGAGATTTCCACATCATATCTGGAGCGGCGATGCTGATGAGAATAGCAGGCGTCTTTCCACCCCTTCTTGTGTCGACAACCCTGCCCAATAGTCCATGTACTCTTTTGAGAAAAGTACGAGCATCTCCACATCGGAGGAGCTGAAGTTCAGACTGTTGAAGAGTCAAGTTCCAAACTTCAGCCAGGGTCTGCCTTACCTCAGAGCCTATGATCTTGACACAGGCTCTCTAGAGCATCTGCCTGAGGTGGGCAGTGTTTCTGTCACGTCTGTGCACCAAGATGGTAATGAAGCCTCAGTAAGCGTCTAGCTGGCTCCATCTCAGGCAGTGTGATCCCAAGCTAGTGTGGGAAGTTGTTCTCCTCATCTGCCATGGTCATCCTCCTTCTCTGTGTACATAACCTAGTATTATTTTTGCTTCAGGAATAGAGCATAAGAATCAGGAAAGTTGGAGAAGTGGGGTTTACTCCCAGCCCGGCTTGGTATTCATAAACATGCCCCATTAAACATGACGAGACATCCTACAGGGAAGAATCCAGTTGAAGCTAATTTTATAAATGCTTTTTAAATGATTTAATTCTGGAACCTTCTGATGGTTGGTTGTGTTTATTGGTTCTATCCAATAATGACTGCTGACACACTGAGTATATTAGAAAAAGAATTTGGCCTTTGGCTTTTTCCTTCTAAGCCCCCTCAGGCAATAATAAAAGAAGAGAAATTGGTGTGATGTTGTTGCAGGAAACCCCATCTTTAGCAGGAGGTTTCTAATTTCTTTGAAAGGCAAATCACAATCATTAGATTGACTGGACTTACTTTTCTTCTCTCCATGGACAGATTATCCTCAAGGATCTATGGATTTCATTTGTATTGATGACTCTGTTAGAAGTTAGAACAGTGCCAACCAGTTGCATCTTTGTCAGTTTCTGAAGTACTTTGTGGAGTCTGTAGCTCAATTTGTACTGTATTTCAATAAGCCTTCAAGCCTTTAGGAGTCTGCGTGTACACATACCCTCTCTGTCAGCAGCACAAGCCAGTGATTCTCACAGAGAATGACACTCTGCACCCCAGAGCACCCTGGGCAGTGTCTGGAGCCAGTGCTGCCTGTCACAACTGAGAAGAATGCTGGTAGCATCTCGTAAGTAGAGCTACATATATCTTTGAATGCATAGAATCGCTCTCACAACAAGTAAGTGTCCAGGCCAAAATATCAATAGCTCCAAGGTTGAGAGCACTTAGGCTAGTCTGTGTTGATAGAATACAGAATCATGCAGGATAACTTGGAGAGTTGGTATACTGTAAGATTTTGTGGTTATCATTTTCTCATTTATGCAAGGTCCAATGCGGATGTTTGTAACATGTCACTTGCTTGAGAGAGTTTCCTCCAAATGGTACCCAAATGAGGCAAGCCCTTGGGCTTCCTATATCTCAGAGTTTGACTATCTCAAAAGCTGTAGTTACCAACCAGCCCCACAGGTAAAATATTACATAGGTGATTAAGCGTATCTTTTCAGGTCCAAAGCACAAAAAGGATGAGCACTCTTTCCACCTATATTAGGATGCTAAGATCTCAGTAATGTGAGTATATCAAGATTCAGGGGGGCTGAGAAATGGCCTGATTGCATTCTCAAAAGAAAAATGAGATATTTTGATGAATACCTTGTATCATCTCTGGCATGCACAGAAAGTTTATTTTGCATAAGTGCTGAATAAAAGAGGGACAAAAGCCAACTGTTTATATAGCAAATAAACAGTGGACAAACAGTTTTAACTGAAGAGAATAGTGATGCTTTTTTAGAACGTATCTCTCAGGCCCACGCATACATAAGAATGTAGGCAAAGGAATTAGTATTTATTAATGTCCTACATCCATCAATCACTTGAAGTACATTAGCTCATTAAATCACTCTGTGACAGTTATGATTCTTGTTTCATAGAAAAAGTCACTGATGATCAGAGAATTCGAGATACCAGGGCAGACACACACAGCAAATAAGCTTTAATGCAGGTACAACAATCAAGGATGGCTGGCAAGATGGCTCAGCGGTCTAAAGCACCTGCTTAGGCAAGCTTAGGCAACCACAGGGACCACGGTTCAATCCCCAGCAACACATGCTGTGCCAGCCCCACCCCCAGAGCACGCTGAGCCAGTCATACTATTAAAAAGAGTAAGACAAAAATCAAAGATGGATTACAAAACCCTTGTTCTTTTATTTTCATCAGCATTTTCCAAGCTAGCCTTTGTCACCTACTATTCCTATAAAAGTGTTCTTTTCCAAAACAGATGTATTAGCTAAAGCATTTGAAAATTTCTGAAGACTGTACTTCCCTCTTTAAAAAGTCCAATTAAAGCAATTAAAGAGGACATTCCTACATTTTTATTACAAATATTAAATTTGCATGTATTTACATGGAGCAAACTTTGGGAAATGTTGCTTCCTCACAATATTTCTGTCTTTAAGTTGGAATTTAGTTTCACACCCACACCCATCCTTATAAGATGCACCAAGACACCTAAAGCCCTGACTGAGGAAGTGACACAGTAGCCCGCAATGGCATTAGCAGGAGAACTTAGACACAGAGCTCTGATTCTTAGACATGGTCAGAATAACTTTCCTTCTCTCAAATTTGATTTCATCCTACATAATTAAGGTGACACAGAATTAGTTCAGATGTGGTTTATAGGTTTTAGCTTCTACCTCAAATCAAGGCTTGTTTTAGTTTCTGTTATTTTGTTTACTGTGTGCTTTTGTGGATTTGCTGCATTTGCCATCAATATCAATTAACACCAACCTCCCCAAGTGGTATTTACTTCTGTCCGATTTACAGTCTTGATGGTAAATGGTCCTATTTATTTCCAGGGCACTTGTCATCTCATCTTAGGGCCATTTTGGGCTTGGAGGGTGTGAACTAGCTTAGATCTAGAACCTGGTGAGGAGGCCAAGAATCCTCGTCCGTGACCTCAGTGGGTCTCTGCCCAGACATGTGGAATGGCTGTCTGAATACATCAAGAAACACCAAGGTTTACTGGCACTCATATTTAATTCATAAGGTCTTATGACCAGTTGTACACTAGCATATTCCTCTGAGGTATACACTCTGGCTACAGCTTGATCCCTGTGCATCATTCTGTAATTTTCTCTTGCATTTGAACTCACGTTTGGATCTCTCCAGTGTTCCCTGAGTTTATGGCTGTTTGGTGTGGCTACCAGGAAATGAGTTGATGAGGGTACTAAGGCCAGCTTCAACAGAAGAAAAAAAAAATGCCTTGAGTGCAGAACAGTGTTCCAGGTGCCATAGATTTGCCACCTCTGAACTAAAGGAAGCCTGAGGGCATCTTAAACTCTAATATTCTCTGAAGCAGTTTGGTGTAAAACGTAAGAATTAATTCCTTCTCTTCCTATCTAAAAATAATTTGTGGAATGGGTAAAAGATAAAATGTTGACCTGTAGACTCCTGGTCTCCTAAAATCCAAGAGAAAGGAAAGACTGATACAGAGAGAGGCACGTAGCCGACCAAAGCTGAAGGGCATTTAGAAAAGATGTATGGCATTTAGGAGTGATATTTGAGCTGGATTTCGAAGGATGTAGGAGACCTTTCATCTGGATCTCACATCCAGAAATGGGGAAAAGTAATCCAGGCAGAAGTAACACAAGATGTGTTTGACGTTTGTGAATGCTTGGACCAGTGGGGACATTTAGTTACTCTGAGCATCGAGCAGAAACAAAGAGGGAGGAACATGCTAAAACCAAAGAGATGGACTCCCGTGCTGCCAGGAACCCCTGAACGCTTATTTCCTTGTGTCCCATGATAGAGGAGTGGCACAGTCACTCGAGCAATGGTTAAACCAAGAGGGTCTGCACAGAGAAACTGATTTTCAGATGAGTTTTTAAATGCACACTGCCAGCCAAGTTAGCTTGTGGGATCTGTCCCCTCTGCTTCCTCTCACCGCCCAAAGCACCCTTCCTGGGACTGGCCTAATGAAATGTTTCCCATTTAATTTCAGCTCTGCTGGGAGGAGCCCTTTTATCTCGGCTGCTTCTTTACCATCAAAGCCCACTCAGCCTTGAGTAGCTGCCTGCCCCCTTGCTGGTCCCGTCCTCCCTAGAATTCTGCCTGGAGGTTTTAATTCAGAGTCTCAGAAGACAAGCAAGGGGGGCTGCTTTTGATTGATCCGTCAAACACAATCCCTTCACAATTGTCTTTGGAGACTCCGGCTCTACACATGAAAGATAAAAACAAGAGATGCCAGCTTGGTTTGAGATGGAAGAATGTGCTGGATCTTTCTGTTCTTCCTTTAACTCCAGAAAAAAAAAAAAAAAAAACATAAAATAAAAGCTTCCTCTCTCAGCTCAATCAGTGCATTGTTTTCCTGTCTACCCTTCTTGTTTCATTTCCCGAGTGAATTTTTACTGGTTTCAGAAGTGATAAAACCCATCTAACATTTATTGAAGTTCTTCTGATCATTTGCTGTACATTCTAGATACTGCTTATGTGAACCCATTTCGTCTAAGCACTGCCTTATGAAGTGGGCACATTTATTAACCTCATTTTACAGATGAGAGAACTGAATCATGGAAAGCTAAGTTGTCTGTCACTGATAACGTAGTTGGTAAGTTATGGAGCTGGGATTTGAACATCACGCAAAGTGTTCTGGAGACTGATCTGCACTGGCATGTTAAGAGGTATCTTGAGCATTCTGTTCTTGAGGTGAGCATACGTGAACTTGATTCAGCAAGGAAATGCATTAGTTCAGCACCAAGGTATTTTTGAAGTATTTCCTGGATACAAAGACAAGGAGTGACAGAAAACTCCTGGACTGAAAGAACTCAAACATGCATTCAAATCAACACTGAAGGAGGTTGTCTAGGCTTGCCTAATTTTCTGGCCCATAAAACAAAAACTAAGGTCCACGGCTTTGTAAGTTGATGAGAAACTCCATAGCTTGATAAAGAAGCAACGTAGTATAATAGGAAACATAGGCAGAAGAAGTAGGCTGAGATAATCCAGTTCCCTCTCTATAGTGCTAGTCAAAGTTTGGCGCTGAGAAAATACTAGAGGGTTGAGTCTAATGTAACAAAACTTTCTTTGGATAAATAGGCTGCAGCCAAGTATCCAAAATGGATTGTGATGTGCATAGGATGCAAAGTTAGTATTCAGAATGGACAATTTGATGGGAAAAAAGAGATTAAACACACTTGGAGATCAAAGCAGCCACATGTAGCATGAGACTTCCCCAAAAGCAGTGAGGTCATGAGATTGTACAAATAAAGTTTTATCACAGATCACCAACTCACGCCTTGCAAATCTAAAGTGACACCATGGAGAATTTTTTGGTACGGTCAGCCAAGATTTTGTTTTGCATTAAGAATAAATCACATAATCCAGATTCGGATGCCTCTAAAACACCCACCCCCTGTGGCCACATGAGGCTTTGAGGAAACATTCAGACACAAACAGAACAATTCATAAAACTTTTAAAAGTTCTTAGGAAAATTTCTTTCCTTCTTTCTTTCTTTCTTTCTTTTTCACTATGCACTGGTTATTCTAAACAATTTAAGTGATACAATTTTCTTCTGTACAAGAGCTCTTTTTTATTTTTATTTTTTATCATTTGTAATAAGAAATAACAATAAGATAGCTTCAAAACATGTTAGTAGTACATTCACAATATAGTTGACACATTGCATAGTGTTGTCTTCATAATAGTTACACAGAGCATAAGATGTAGACGTGAAGAATTTTCTGATTGATATTGGTAAGGAAAGAGAAAAGAACGAAAAAGAAAAAGGTAAAGAGAGAAAAGAAAGAAAGAAAGAAAGAAAGAGAGAGAGAAAGAAAGAAAGAAGAAAAAAAATTCTTCTCTGAGCTGAGAGGAAGTAGCTATATACACAGTCCAATGTTCCTTATTTGCATTGGGTTATCGATGAAACTGGTGGTGTTGGAAGTTATTGATTTAAGCTGACTCGCAATCAACACCCCCTTTTTCTTGTTGTTACACCTCTAAAAGACCAGAATGGCAGGTATCCCAAGCATGAAAAATCTTTTACAGGTTCTTAAGAACAATATCTGATTCCTCCTGTGTACATAAGTGCATAGATTTGTTCCTGCTATGCTTGCTCTCTTTTCTGCTCCCAGTCACCTCATTGTTTAATCCTTAAGTCTTTGATTGCCATTCAGCTGTGTTATGCCCTTCCATTTTTATTTCTTCTTTAAGTTCTTACACTAGGGAGAGTATACGATGTTTACACATGTATGTCTGGTTTATTTCACTTATGAGTGTATGTTCAATGTACATCCATTTATATATGAAGTTTTCCAGTTTATCATTCTTTATAGCTGAGTAATATTCCATTTTATGAAAATACCACATCTTTTTTCAACCATTCTTCAAAAGATGGACATTCTGGTTGTTTCCAAGATTTGGCTATTACAAATTGGGCTGCTATAAACATAGGTGCACAGATATCAATCGCTATGGTATGATGTCTTCACTTCTTTTGGGAAAATTCCCAGTAGGGAGATAACTAGAAAATTTCTCAATAAGGTTTTTTTATTTTTATTTTTTTATTTTTAAAAACCTCAGATAGAGCTGGGTGTATAGCTCAGCAGACCAAGCACTTGCTTAGTTAAGTGCAGGGGCCAGGGTTCAATTCCTGGTGCTGCATATTGTGCAAGCCCTGCCCTGGGGCATGCTGAGCCAGTCATGAATTCTGAGCATGGTGACATACACCTGTAATCCCAGCACTAGAGAGACACAAATCAGGAGGGTCACTACAAGTCTGAGCTGCATAGTGAGACCCTGCACAAAAACAAGACAAAACAAAATAAACAAACACACAAAAAAACTCTCAGAGGCTTGGGGATACAATTTAGTAGCACAGCTATACTAATAAGTGCTATGCCCTGGGGTTTCCATCCTTAGCACCAGAAACAAAAAAATAAATTAAATTAAAATCAGAAAAGAAAACCCAAAAATTAAACAAAATTTGCAAGATAATTTAGCTGAACCTGAATGCCAGCTCCTTTTTTGTTTATTTGCCTCCTTTTATGTTACTGGAGATTGAACCCAGGACTTCACCTATGCTAGGCAGTCTCTCAAACAGTGGCCTACATCCTCAGTCCTTTTTACATTTTGCGATAATGCGTCACTAAATTGCCAGGACAGTCCTGGATTTGTAATTCTCCTGCTTCAGTCTCCCAAAAGCTGAGATTATGGGTGTGTGCCCAGTTTAACAATCACCTTCTGAAAATTTTTGTTTTGAGGCAAGGTTTCACTATGTAGTCCAAGCTGCCCTGGTACTTGCTACATAAGCTCATGCGGGCCGTAGACTTTCAACCCTTCTGCCATAGCTTCCCAAGCGTGTGGTCAAGCACGATCATGTCTAGCCATTGGAATCAGCTTAAAGTTCTTCTGCTCAATTCAGATGGAAATCATGCATCTTTATAGTGCAGCACCGCTAGTAGTCCTGATGTCACTGGATGACAACAGGTAATGCTGGACGCCAACAGTCGACACTGCCAGCAGCTGGTGGGTCCCACTGCCAGCTACCGTCATTTGATGCTAGATTGCACTGGACCTACTGTTAGATGCTGAATCACTGCAATTGGTTTCATGGGCTTCTAGTTTTGGTGGTTACTTTCTGGTGTTCCTTAGTGTTAACAGTTCTTTTTGTTTACTTTATCCACACTGTTCAAGATAAAAATCCTAAGTAGATTTACAGGATTTTTGGAGCTCACACTACCTAAGAAATAAGTCACAAGGAGTAACAGGGCCTATGATACAGCATAGGAGAAGTAATACATAGAAGACTGGTACATCGTCTTCTAGACTAAAACAGAAGGACATCTGAGAGGAGCTCCTTATGTAGCGGTTTATAAGCTTAGTTCCCTGAGGGTGAGGGCTGAAACCAGGGAAGCATTTAGAAGACTTGATATGAATGCTGGTGTGTGTGATGGTGTGTGTGATGTGAAGACTGATGTGAATGCAGATAAGGGGCCCAGATCCCTGCTTCCCTGATGTGGCCACTCCGGAATGCCTCCTTCGTTTTCAAGCTCCAACAGCCTCGGTTGAAGTGGTTGGAGTTGGGGAGGGGCACCACACTGCCGTTGTGGTTTCACTCACTCGTGTTGTTGTGGAGAATGGCCATTTTATAGCTGGGAAGGAAACTTCTAGACAGCCAGGGAGGAGATAAGAGCAAATTGGTCCCCTTTGTGGTAGTGCAAGAGGGAGCAAAGGGAGCAGGGAGAGGCATAGACAGGCACAGCTAAGTTGCACCACCTCTTCTAGCCTGAAAAAATTAGTCAGGTACTTCTTTGCCTCACAGCCAGCAACTGCTTTTTATATAGTACTTGTGATTTTGGGTTCATACAGGGATTGACATTGGGTATAATTTCTTCAGTGGGTGTGTCTTTTATTCATGAGCTTTGAGGGAAAGGCTTTGTACATTCCTCAGATGTGTCTGCTTTTAAGGACACCATAAACCTTGCCGTTTTCTACACATCCGACTCTGTCTCATGTGCATCACTCATTATGGTCCAGGGGAAACAAGAACAGGTAAAAAATATTCAAAGGTGGATAATGATTGTTTTCTGCTGACTTCGGAATAAGCTGACAGAAGCTCAGGAAGATTACCCAGCCTAGAGACTATCTGGTCTTCTAGATGTATTTATGAGGCCTAGAGTGGGTTGTTTTAGGAGATATGTAACTGTCTTGGAGGAAGTTAATGAATTGTACCGGGTTGTATTTGCTTCCAGAAGCAACAGATGCTCAAATTATGGGGCAAAAGCGTTAGAACAGTATGATATTTGTGTAACTGCAAAGTGCCTCCACACAAGATACTTCTTAATTACAGAGAGGAAAATATTAACTTTGAAGTGGAGAAGCTAGACAGACAATGCATGAGACAAAGGATCAGAACCATCTCCCGTGATGGGAGGTCCACACGTTAGCCCTGAGGTGCTGGACTGTAGAGTTCATACCATTTCTGTGGTGCACTTGCCTAACATGGAGAGCATCCCAAAAAGTACAGAGAAGCATCGTGTAAAGCCAAATGGAGGGACATTTTATGAAACATTATCCGAAGGCATCCAAGTCATAGAAAGTCAAGTAAACCTCAAGAAAGTTTGCATTTTCAAGGAATAAACAACAACAAAACTATTTAAATGAAACTTAAGTGTCCATACCAGAACCCGAAACACAAAAATGCGTGAAAACCAATGAACACTGGAAAAACCAGTGAAGTCTAAGTGAGGCCTGGAGAGTACTTAGTATCAATAATTTCATGATCATGACCAAGATCACTATGCCAGGAGAATTCTTTTTTCTATTAACTGTCTCTGAGTCTAAAATAATTTCAAAGTAAAAAGGTTTTCTTTAAGACACTAGAAAGCACATTTATAAATGTATAAAAAAATCCCTTGGTTTTTAGTATCATTTTCATGATTGAATATTCTAGCCTTTCATTTTGCGTGTTTTTTCTAATGCTAAAAAATGTTATTTTTTATTTAAAAATTTGATCAAAGTCATATAGTCCATAGTTTATTCAGTTATTAGTGCTCAATGCTAAAGATTAAAAATGGTATTTCAAGCCTTACTCCTTAGAACCAATCATTTCCATTCTAGAAGCATTACTTTTCTTTAGTATTCCTTCTCCTGTTCTTTCCCTCTCCCTCTTTCTGCCTCATACATCTTTAAAGAATCCGCTGAAGAATTTGCCTGATTCTGGCAGGAATCACTGTAAATTATCTGACCACTCTCTCTAGGGGAGGCCACTGCAGAGGCACCAACCTGCTGGGGAATACAGCAACAGAGGCCAAGCGAGCCTCAGAGAAACAGGTACTTGCTCAGAGATACAAAACTCACATTGCGAGGAGAAAGAAGCTAACACTGATTTGTTTCTGATAATTCTATGCCAAGAACCCAGATATTGGTCATGAAACAAAAGCCTGGGTTATCTTCATATAGCTCTGGACCCGGGGCATGGGTAACTGCTCAGCTGTGAAAACAAGGTAAGACTCAATTCTATGAAACCTAATGATTACCCAGTTATCACAGCATTAGCAGAAATATATATATTCAACTTCCTATCACCTCAGCTACTGCTGCCATTCAAGGGCGCTCTTCTTACCCGAGCTGGTCTCTCCAGTCCTACACACTGATCACCTTGTCCTCAATGAAGTCTCCTCCCTTGCTTCGCCCTGGCCCTTCATTTCCAACCAGGCTGCACATAGATGCTTCCCTCTCCTAAGCAGTGTTGCTGCCTCCAGCAAGCTGTCCGAGCAGGAGTGCTGTCTCCCTGCCGGGGCCAGTACGCCCAGTGGCAAAGTCAGTTCTTTCCAGCAGGGCTTCCATAGACGTAGTGAGATCAGGAGGTAGACAAGCAATGAACAGTTGCCTAGGGACTTGAGAAAATGGACATAAGCCCTCGGAAAAGTAGAACACCAGGCAATAGGCTCCCTGTAATGGATCCCAGTAAGCTAGAGGACAGCACATGTCAGGAGCCTAGCTAAGAACAGAGAACACATAGTTTCATTGTTATAGTTCCACAAAATGTCCTCCCAAATGCATGTAAATCCTTAATCTTGGTCAACTCTTCACCACTCTGCCTTGAAACTCCCCTTGGCTAGTGCGTTTGTCTATGTTGTAGTAATCTACATCTGAGTCATTCATTCCTTACTGCTGTTTCCATAGACTTCATTTCTCATTCTGTTCTGAGCAAGAACCCAGAGAGAAAGAAAAGAAGCTGGTCGCAGTAGCCTTCCACGGGGATGCCTCTTCCATCTAGGCTCCACAGGCCCCCTTCTCTCTTCCCAGGTAGACCCCCCTCCCTATCATCTGCCACCTCATCCCCAACCAGTATGTCTACACTGCTCGTCACCTTTGTGCCAGCTTCTGAGTTGAAATCTCAGAGGAGGAACGGAACATGTCCTTTTCACTTATGCTTTTTATTCTCTCTGGAAAACTTCAGAAGCATGCAGGTGTGCTTCGGTTCCCACAGTTCATCAGCAGACTAACAAGCTAACTCCCCTCCCCCCTCACTTCCGCCACTGCCACATTAGGCTGGGTTTCTCTTTTTCGCCTCCTACCTCTTTCTCATCATCATCTCAACTTTTTATCACAGAGCAGTCCAAGGAATAACAGGGCAGGGAATGCTTACCTTCTACTCCAAGGATCTGTGGTGACAGTGTCTTGTGTAAACTAGAAGAGACCCTATTCCTCCAGGGAAACACGGCTCCATAGTACAGTGCAGAATTTGGGGAACGGGCATTTACTTCACACTGCTCAGCTGTACTCAGGAGCCTGTCCTGCTGGCAAGCTATGTGAGCACATGGCCCGAAGCCACTGATTGCATTCTCTCGACATCCTCTTCCTCACAGGGAAAATTAGAGGGACTTAGAGTAGCTATCTTAGAGGAAGGAAGTGGCAGAATTAAACAAAGTATTGCAAAAGTGCTCACCACCATACCCAGCTGGTACAAGCACTCAGGAAGTGACTTTTATAAGATCCAATTTCATAGTTTGGACTTCATCAAATGCTTATTTTTCTCTGCTCTGACTATTAAGACCCACAAAGTCAATGTTTATGCCTGACCTATGTGTTGTTGTATTACCTGCACTAGAATAGTATCTGGTATCTGATGGGCATTTGATAAAAATGAAATGAATGATTGAGACCTTTGAGATACAGAGTCCTGCGCAGATGTACATGACAAGTATAGATTATTATACCTCTTTCCTCATTTTAAAACTTACTGCAGATGCAGGTATTGTCTGTATTCTCCCCTTAACTTTTTCCCAAGGTTTCAAATATGTATGTTCATTACTTCAAATATTTACATATTATAAAATATTAAATGTACAGTATATCATACTTCCTATTATTAGACAGCTTCTGCACATGTTTGTGGAGATCACAGTGTGATACTCAGCTCCCTAGATGGCCCCAGTGATCCTTGGCTTCTGGTATTTACATTCTTGGGTGGTTTCCCAACTTAAATAGGCCTGGCTGGTAAACAACTGAGGACAGAGGAAATGGCATGTGACCCCCAAGGCTACCTCGCAATGAGCTCCATGGCTTCTTGCTTCCAGGAACTTCGCTCTGGGTGTCGTCTTTCAGATGCTTAGGCATCCCAGGCTGTCCCACCGCAGCCAGCACTAACATGCCATCATATGTGGGACCTTTCCAGAGTGTTGCCCCTCTAACATGACAAGTTTTGTGAGCTGTCACCTTGACTGAAACTTCAAGATTGACCCCCAAGTGATCCTTACCCAGTGAAGCCACCCCAAATCCCAACATAAAGATCAAATAGGAGTTAATACACATTTATTATATTGAGAGATAGATATTCAGTTATTCAAAAGAAGATATTAAAATCTCCTAATCCCATTTTGAAGTCATAGCTTTAGTTGGTAATTTTCTGTGCAGTTGCCCGATCATATGTTTTAAGATTACTAAGAAAATACATTTTTAAAGGTCAGTGATTTTCCTACTGATACTTGTTTCACATTTTCTAGACATTCCTGTTAATCTTTAATACATTCCTTGGAAGTCACTACCTATTAAACCACTTTTCAGACGAGAGCACTGAGGTGCAGAGACTGCTGATTTCCAATGGGGCAAACCACATTTGGACTCGATTCCTTCCAAATCCATAACTGTTGTGCCAGCTCAGCTTCCTGTGGAATCATTCTTGCCTGTTTGTCAAGGCTTGGGATGAGTCTTTAACATGCATTATCAAATAGGAACCTCACCACTGTGAAGATTATTTTAAATGTGAGAAAACTATGGCACTGGAACTGAATGTCCTATATATTGTTTGTGACAATCAACCATACAACAAAAATTGCCACATGGCTGAGCTAATAAGCTATGGGATGTTCCTCTAGCTCATTGCCTGTGAGTGGATGTGTGAAAGGCCCATCGGCAGGAAGAGGGGGATAGGAAGAGAAGAAGGAGTTTGATAGAGAGGGAGAAAGGAAAGCTGAAGGTGAAGTCTAAGACCCTCCCTTAAATCAGAGTCTGGAGTGGGGCACAATGAAGGCATCTATTTGTCCCAAGATGGGAGCGAAGGATGTCATGGACCAGAGATCTCAAAAAAGGATTCAAGTGGTACACACGTGAAAGGAACTCAGCCAGATTTTCAAAAGGAAGTGATAATTGGGTGATGAGGAAACATCCTTTTTCAGTGGAAAGAAGCCAGAACTTGTACACTCTTCCCGTTGCAGACAGCAGGTACCCTGTGCCAGGGCTGCAGACTGCCTTGTCTATCTGCCTGTCCATCTGTCTTATTTTCTTCTTTCCATCTGCCCTTCCACTCTCCTTTCCCTCATTCCTCCTCTCGGTCTTTCCCTTCCTCCCTTCCTTCTTTTCTTCCTTTGTCCTCTTCTTCCCTTCCCCCTTCCTTTCTTTGCTTTCTTCCTTCTTTCCTTTCCATTTCCTTCCTTCTTTTCTTGCTTCCTGCCTTCCTTCCTTCCTGGTTGAAAATTTGGACCTACATAAGAAACCTGATTTTTACAAGTTCACAGCTAATTGTTTCTCTTGTACTTTTAACACAGGGAGACGTGAGCAGAGCCTGCCTGGCAGCCTGAGGAGCCCTGCCGCAGGCCTCTTTTGCAGGGCTTTGGTCTGTAGCCTCTTCTGCAGAGAAGCAAGAGGTCAGGAGGTGGCGAGCCTGAAGGACCAACTGCCAAGGCAGAACAAAGCAAAGGAGAAGCTAAGCGCAGCGCCTGGGATGCTCCATGGGTGGGCCAGGTGGTGTGGGAATCTTCAGAAGCTGCTGAGTGAGTAGGCAGTGGCCTATCCTTGTCCCCGTAGGCATTGCGGACTGAGATCTGGGGAGGAATTGTTGTCAACTCAGAAAGGAGTCTCAGACGGGGAGCAGCTTGGCAGGTCGCAAGCTGTGTCCCCTGTTAAAGCATCACTGGCAGTTGATTCCCTTTTGACTCTGGAGCATAAGGGATTGAGCACAAACTGGCAGTGAATGAGATCCCTCCCGACTTCGGGTGATTATGTGCGTTAATAATGATGAGCGTGTCTATGTAATATTTGCATGAAAAACTATAGACAGCTGGTGGTGTATGCTCGTGTGTGTGGTGTTTGTTGGGAAACAGAAGCAAAAGCTAAATACTGATGAAATGTGAAATCCAACCGTTCCCGCTAAGACTAAAAATAAACTCGGCAGGCTTTCTGGGGTTTTGTTTGCATGCCAGCAGTTTTGAACCGCTCACACCCGCGCAGCTAGGTTAGGTTACCGTGGAAACGCTCCTCTGTGCATATACAGCAAACCGGGTACACAATTTGTGGGCCTGGACCCTGGAGGTACTATTACAGAATCTTGAATCTTGTATGTTTAGAAATATTTTGTAATAAGGCCCCTGGTGTCACTTATCAGTAATACAATGTACAACAGGCTTCATCCTCATCAACCACAGATTTGTTTCCTATGGAAATGAGTCACGTGCTTTCAGGTGAGTGTGTGTGTGTGTGTGTGTGTGTGTGTGTGTGTGTGTAATTTTATCTTCCTCCAAGTGTAATGCTACAATGATAACCCCCCCCCCCCAGGTAACTCTGCCTTTTTTTCCCCTAAGCTGTAGAACCAATTTGGAATTCCTAAATTTTGTGCGGAGCAACCCACTTGCAGGTTTTGAGCCCCAGGTCAGAGGCAGAGACCAAGGGAAGGGCACAGGAACCCCGGGGATTTGCAGGTGTTTTCTTTGAAAGCACAGATTTTTAGGTCATGGCCGATGTTCGGCATCGCTAGCACCATGGACTCCAGCAGACTTGGCTGAGGAAAACCTGCATTCAGTTGTAAATTTTGTGCTGCTTCAGTGTGGTTAGAGTAACATTCATACAAACAATCTAGAAGGGAAAGGAGGACAGTGGTTTTTCTTTTCATTACCCGCTGAGTGGCTGGGAGAAAATGACTCCCACTGATATTTACCTCCTTGGTTCTTTTCCAAAGTGTTAATCTAAATGTCTTCAGTAGCAGAGGATGGAACGTTCTTCTCTGTTAATGGCTTTCAGCCTGTTTCAGGAAGGCCTGCGGTTTAACACTCCCTGGTGGCCTCTGTGGCGCTATGAGAAGGATATGTCTCCCAAAAACTGCAGCTAGCTCGGCCCTTGCTCTGCAAGGCAAACCACTATCTCCAGATGCCCTGGTCCCATGAACCGGTCAGGGGTTCAAGCTTTTCTTGCAAATCGTAGCTGATATGTGACAGAGCAGAGCAAGCTGGGTTCTGGGGCTCATCAGACCTAGAGTAGGACACTGGCTGTGTCTTTCACTGACCAAAACCTTGGATCATTTCATAATTGTCCTGTGCTTTCTCCTCATCTGAAAAAGCTGCAAGATTAATACTTACTTCCTTGAAAAGATTAAAGAGCATACAGCTATGTAATGCTTTCAAAAATAGCCAACAATAAAATAAATTTACAAGAATGATTAACACTTCAGTGCACATTCTGTACATGCTACACTATGCGGAACACTTAATATACATTTTCTTGTTTTAGGCTCACCGTACTCTTTTCAGGTGGGTAATATTATTTCTGCCATTTTTATAGCTGGAAGAAAAATAAAGGCTTAGCACAGTAAATGCGTTATCAGAGGATTATAAAGCCTTTAGAGTCCAGGCACAAATGTAGAGCTGGCTGTTGAAGGCAAAGAAATGTTTTTATTAATAAGAGAGGTGGAGCTGTTAATTAGAAAATTAGCCCTGCAATTTTAAGAGGTTCGAAGATGGGGTCAAGAGTTAAAACCAACTGAACTCCTGAGAGATTCAGACTGATAGGATGTTCATCAGGAAAAAGATCCTATCTACAGTCAAATATGAAGTAAAAAGATGATGACTAGCTTGCCAATTACATATCGGAATCTGTACTAAGGGTGAAGGCATTTGTGCAAATAGCCCTATGATGGTATTTTTGTGGAGGGCCTAGGGATGTGGTCTCTAGGATTGAAGGACTGTCACTGTTTCCTCTCCCCAGCATTGGGGTCAAGTTTGATGAGAGCCATCCTGGTCTGAGCCGCACATGCCAAAGCGGGATTGGCAGTAATGCGGGCTGTTGGATCCAGTGCTGGAGCTGTTCCACTCATCTGCTCAGAAGGAACATTTAAATTTTAGATAATGTGTAAGAAAAGTTAAGCCAGTACAGCAAAGCTTTGGTTCCTCCATAGATTTGGGGGAGTGCGGTGCTGTCCCTCAGAACTCTTTCTGTGGTGGTGCGGACGTTTTAGATCTTGGTGACTCACTATACTTACTGAACTCCTAACATGTAGACAGTATAACTGATGGTGAAATGAATGCTTGATTTCTTTGAATTCACTAAGTTTTAAATTTCAGTAAACATAATGTCTTCCACCCAAATGGAGAGACCTAAAAACTGGGGTGAAGGTACATAAACAAGTAATATGATGAGCTTTTCGCCATCTTCCGCCTCGGTTGTCAGCTGCCGCCATGAAGGTCGAGCTGTGCAGCTTCAGCGGGTACAAGATCTACCCGGGACACGGAAGGTGCTATGCCACGACCGACGGGAAGGTTTTCCAGTTTCTGAATGCAAAATGCGAGTCTGCATTCCTTTCCAAGAGAAATCCTCTGAAAATAAACTGGACGGTCCTCTACAGAAGAAAGCACAAAAAGGGACAGTCGGAAGAAATTCAAAAGAAACAGGCACGACGAGCTGTCAAATTTCAGAGGGCCATCACTGGTGCATTTCTTGCTGACATAATGGCCAAGAGGAATCAGAAACCAGAAGTAAGAAAGGCCCGAAGAGAACAAGCTATCAGGGCTGCCAAGGAAGCAAAAAAGGCTAAGCAAGCATCTAAGAAGACTGCAATGGCTGCTGCTAGGGCTCCCACCAAGGCAGCACCTAAGCAGAAGACTGGGAAGCCTGTGAAAGCTTCTGCTCCACGAGTTGCTGGAAAACGCTAAATTGACAGATCACATTATCAAATAAAGATCTGTAATTCTAAAAAAAAATAATAATAATAAATAATAAATAAAAACAAGTAATACAATGAAAGCTGCAATCTCAGGGTTTAGCGGAGGTGCTGAAGACCATCCCCTACCCTCTGCAAACTGTGACCTTGGGAAAGTTCAATTGCATATCTGAGTTTAGGGCAGCATCTATAAAAGAGCAATTTTGGTAAAATGTTTATGAGTTTGTTGTGAGAACGAGGTATTTTACATAAGGCTCTTTGGGCTGAAAAGGCTAGGAGAATACTAGCCATGATTATTATTAATAGCATTGTGGCTATTGTCAGTACTCTGTAATCAAAGGATGCACAGGTTACTGCAAAGAAAGAAAGAGGAAAGGGAGGGAGAGGGAGAGAGAGAGAGAGAGAGGGAGAGGGAGAGGATGAACTCTATGGTGATTGAGGCAGATGTAGGAGGAAACACAGGAACATAATTCACACATGGGCTGATGCTTGAGCTTCATGGGCCACAGATGATGGGTGTATGACTGCTTGACAAGGTGACAGGATGATTAAGGTGGAGGCTGTGTTTGGGCGTGTGCTGTGTTTGGAAGGAGTCTGGATTGCTTGGAGAACTGGAAAACCACAAATATTGTGTGTGTAGGGTCAGGTAATAGCAAGATTCCTGGGACCTAACGCCAACAGCGGATGTTTTTGAGTGTTTTGTAGATTACAGTGATCTATCATATGGATTTATGGAGGGAAGTGAGATCAAATTTTCATATCAAGAATAAATCTGGCTGCTGTGGGTGAATGGATGAAGCAGCAAGGAGGCTGAAGGTAGAGACATCAGTAAGAAGGAGGTTTGGTGTAAGACGGTGAGTCTCTCAGTCAAGCCAGTGGCCATGGTTGTGGAGGACAGGTGGCTCTGAGAGGCCAGTTAGAGGAAAACATGGCAGAACATGAGAGAAAAGTGAAATTGAGACTTCATCATCAAGAGCCTGAATAAAACAAACAATAACAACAGAGATCCCATTGGTTCACCTGTCCCTGGCACTTTAACTGTTTATCTCCTTACATAGCCAAATGGATACGCTGGAAATTAAAAGAGAAAATATGTGCAGGAAGTGACAGGTCCAGGCTGCAGTGAGATGTGCAGCCCACAGCCGGCGAGCACCATGTTCCATGTTATTATTCATCCTCGTCACTGAGGCTGTTGAAAAACCAAATCCAGACTGAAGACCACCCTTAAGAGACCAGATCCTAGCACTTGTTTCATGTTAGTAATAGTCTACTTAAAAAAGAAAAAGACAGACAGACAGACGGACAGACAGACAGACAGACAGAGGTATCCAATGATTGAGATTTATTTTTGTTCTGACTCATGACATTTCTATGGCTTACATGACCCTGAGACAGGGATCCAAATGAAAGTAATCATGTTTCGAATAACCTTCAAGGCAACTCGTTTTAAAAACTCATTAGCTGGAGATGGTGAAACTGGAGGCTTGATTCACACTTCCAGGCTCCGTGTTGAACTCTGCTCTCCAGGATCTGTGAGTGCTTACTCCTGGTACCTTTCTCTCTCAGATGGGCAGAGCTGACACATCTTTTCTTTGCTGTTTTCCTCAGTTCTGGACTTGAAGAAATCTGACAGTCACTCTGGCCCTGGCAACTGTGCCTCAATGGGCAGGTGGTACCAAAGTGGGCATTTTTTTTTAAATTGAGTCTTAGAAGCTTTAGACTTTAGGGCAAAGAGCCCTCAAAAGGGCTACAGCAATGTTTCAAACTCACTGCAGCCTCTTGGGCCTACGCTGCTCTCCTTACCCACCTTGGTCACATTTTGCCACCTAGGGCATCTTCTGAGAAGACAGACAGCCTGAGGGAGAACATCATTTCACACAAGTCCCTTCCAATTTCCAAAAATCCTTCAAATGTTTTTTTTTTTTTTTTTTTCTTGTTTCAGAACCTTTGTTTATTCACTCATTTTTATGGCTGGCTCAGCCCACCCCGAGGGCAGGGCTGGCGCAGCATGTGGTGCCGGGGATCGAACCGCAGTCCCTGAAGCCACCCAAGCTTTCCCAAGCAGGCGCTTTAGACCACTGAGCCATCCCGCCAGGCCCCAAATCCTTCAAATGTTGAGGCTACTTCTGCTCATTTAGCTTTAATTACAGGAACATTTAAAATAGTCACTTCACTTTCACCCTGCCATCTTTTTTATTTTTATCTTATAGTTTTGTTAGTCCATGTATCATTACTACATTCACTGTAAGGAGTAGGTGTCCGTACAAAAACACATCTCAGTGCTTTTTACCTCCTTTTTCCTGGCCCTTCCCCAGCTCAGTCTCTAGTACCCTTCCCATCTGCAGAAGATCTAGCTCTTTGTTTCCCAATCTCATCCTTTATTTTCCTCTCCAAATTATTTATACTTTGTGATTATCACATAAGAGAAACCATGCAATATTTAAGCTTCTGTGTCTAATTTATTTCGCTTCACATTATGGTCTCAAGGTAGCTGTCTTTTCCTACAAATGACTTGTGTCTGTCCTTCCTTCTGGCAGCATGGCACTCCCTCATGCATCAGCACCGTATTTTCCTTAACTATTCATCCATTGATGGGCATATAGTCCATGTCCATGATGTAAGTATTATGTGTTTTGCTGCTGTAAATGTGAATGTACACACATCACTGTGAATATTATATCTTTGTCTCTTTCAAAGAGATATGCAGGGGCCCAGTTAGATGGCTCAGTGGTCCAAAGCTCCTGCTTAAGCAAACTTAGGCAATTTCAGGGACTGTGGTTCGATCCCCAGAACCATATCATACACGAGCCCCATCCCCAGTGCAGGTGAGCCAATCATAATATATATATATATATATATGAGAGACTGAGTGAGTGAGTGAGAGATCAAGAACAGCCAAGTGCAATAGAATTTCTGCTCTAAACTTTTTTAATTTCATTAATTTTAATGAGAAAGAAATAATAATGAAAAAGATTTAAAACAGGTTAGTAGGATGGTTACGATTATCAATACATTGCATACTGTTGTCCTCATAGTAGTTGCTCAGGGTACAAGATTCAGACATGATACCTTTTCTAATCTTCATATTTGATTTCCATAGTGATTTTACCTGCTTACATTGCTACCAACAAGAAAGAAGGGTTCCTTTTATTCCATAGACCTAACAGCATTTTTCATTATTTTATTTCTTGGTGATAGCTGTTCTCTTTTTGAAGCAAGATAAAATATCAGTGCTGTTTTACTTTGCATTTCTCTAATGGCCACAGACGTTGAACATTTTTTCGTGTATTTATTGGGCATCTTCTGAGATGTCCCATCTCCTATCTTAAGTAATGTTCATTCAACACAACATAGCCTTTCCCTAATGAGTTAAGGTCAGTGTCCAGCACATTCTTTGCAGAATATGTGGAAATCATAGGCATTCTTGGGATAGACAACCTTGCGTGAGTTGAGCTTTTGCATTACTATGTCTGTGTATCTCTTGGTGGCTTTTAAAAAAAAATCTTGTTCTCCTTCGCCCCACTGGATGCCTGGCATCTGATATCCTTTCTCATTACAAATTTCTAGCAAACTCCTTTCTTCTTCTGATCTGTGGCTTCTCATCTGCTTCCCAGGGTGAAACTAGATTATAAATTTTTATTATATTTGTTGCGCATGTACAAATACTTTGACAGAGAGAGTATCAAGGATGAAGTCCCGTGGATCAGAGTTCGGGAATCCAGAGCATCTCTTTTGTGAATTATTCTGCAATCATTTGGAAGCTTGGCGATGTTTTATCTGTTGCTGCTGCGGTTTAAATGGTGATTCCCCTCCCAAATTCAGGTTGAAACTTTATCTGCAAAGCAACTATGTTAAGAGATGTGGTCTCTCATAAGGGTTCAAATTTGCATCCTGTGGTGGTCTCAATTGTCAACTTGATTGACTTGAGAGACACACTTCTGGATGTGGCTAGGTGGATCACAGAGACCTTGGGGACTATATTAGGTTTTCTTTCTGGTCTTCTCCCATGCTTCCTTCTTGCCATTCTTCCACTATGCTCTTCTGCATAATGTTTATGCCTTAGAGACACCCAGCTATGGTTAAAATCCCTCAATTGGGAGTCAGAATAAAGCTTTTATCCTTTAAATTGTGTATGTTGGGTATTTTGGGCCAAACATGGAAAGGTAACTAAAATATACCTGTATACTAGGGCATAAAGTGGCAGGGAACATAGCAACAAGACACCATGTTGGAAGCAGAGGGGAGACCCCACAAGATGTCAGCGCTGATGCTTCGATCTTGGACCTCCTGGCAAAAACAGTCAAAGACATCAAATCAGAATATTATCATTTTTAGCTTGGCTAGATTAGCCTTCCATTCCATTCTTAGATTGGACTGACTGAGGGTTGTTAGTGAATAGGTGAGCCCAGGTCACATGGACGTTGGCTTTGTTCTGTCTGAAAAAGGAGGAGGCCTCGGCTTCTAAGGGGTAATGAAAGCCCTGCCACTACATAAACAGAAGTGGGTTCTGATAGATAAGACACCAGGTGTTTAACTCACTCTTGTCTTCTGTTCATTATAGGACAAAACTGCAAAATTCTGAAGGATTGTCTTCAGTGTTTGCCTTAAACTACCATTAAAAGTTTAGCAGTACTTTATGAGCTCAAAGAAACCTTCACATCCGACTCTACAAAGCCATTCCAACTGCTTTTTTGCTGTTTAGATGAAAGACAGTGAACCCATTGGCTGATCTTAATACACAAATCAATTAATTTAATTGACTTAAGGGTTGTTCTTACAGAAAATGCTACTCTGGATTGTTTTAGAAGACATCAATTTGTCATTAAAGGAGAAAATATTGTACAGTAGCTTTAAATAGTTTTCTTCCAATTCCTTTAATGTCTGTTTTGCTAAATGCTTAACAACAAAAGCCTGGCTTGAAATAGGGATTCTTCGTTAAAATGAAAACAATCTAAAATTTCAGTGTGTCTAGAGTGATCCTAGAAGTGTAAATTAATTAGCCACAACTGAACCTGAATCAGCAGTGTCTCTAAACGGATCTTTTTAAAATGCCACTTTCTTTTATTTCTTTCTTTTTCTTGCAGGAAAAAAAAGTTATCTCTATTTATTTCATTTCATATACATCCATAGTTGAATCTTATACAAAAAGAATGTATCAGAATCTGACATTCTCTTTTATAAAACATATTCATTCAGGAAAGTAGGCATTCTGAATACTAGTTCCCTTTTTGAGCCAAAGCCACTGTCAGTAAGAAACTCTATTTTTTATAGTTCTAGTTAATAATTTATTAATAAATATTGGAATTTGCACTTTGTGCCAAGGGCCAAGCTGAGGGCTAACTGCCAAAGGTGAGGATATGAAAATAAATAAGAGATTACCCTATCCTAAGAGGGCTCCCATTCTTTTGAGGAAGTACTAAAATATGTATAACAAAAGTTAAGTTATACAATATCAAACAACTAGCAATGTCATGAAGCAAGGTCATCTACAGCACCAAAATATAACTACAAATAGAGTTATGGAGAGGTAGATGTTCATGCTGCTTGTCAGAAGCATCTCAGAAAAATTTCTGAAAGGAAAGAAATGGAGGAGCACTGTATGTCTATGTTCCATGGTAAAACTTTATACATTTTTGTTTGTTTGTTTGTTTGTTTTCCAGCTGAGACTGCCCTGAAAGTGGAGCTAGCATGGCATGTGGTGCTGTGGATCAAACTGCGGTCCCCTGTGCCTGGCTAAGCTTGCCTAAGCAGGCACTTTAGACCGCTGAGCTATCTTGCTGGCCCCATGCATATTTTTATCAGCTTCATGAATGTATTTGTAGAACATAAAGATTACTTGTTTTAATTATACAAGTCCATGTTTTTTTAAACTCAATATACAGATTGTGTAACCTGCGTCATAATACAACTGTATAACATTTTCACCACCTTAGAAGACTCTCACTTTTCAATTAATTGTTTCTGTACCTACCCCATATGACTCAGAATTTATCATCTTTGTAGAATTTTCTTTTTTCCCCACATATGCATATATAAATGAAATTCCACTGTAGGGAATGTTGATGTCTAGTTTACTTCACTTAATATGATTATTTTGAGGTCTGCCTATATAGTAACATGTGTCAGCGTTTATTTTCTATTTTAGAAATAAACCTTCACCACACAGACAGACCACATCTTATTTATCCACTCATTAGCTGATGCACATTTTGGTATTTGCCACTTTCTGGCTACTATAAATAATGCTGTTATGAATATTCATACACAAGTTTTTTGTGTGGATATGCGTTTTCATATTTCTCTTGAGCAGGCACTTCAGAATATAATTGCTAGGACATATGGTAAACTTAGGATTAACTTTTAAAGAAGTTATTTATCTTCCACAGTAGCCGTATTTCTTTGTACCCTACCAGCACTGTTGGGGACAGAACACTACCTATATTACTGAGCTTAATTATCATGTGACTCTGCAAGCAATAGGATTAGGTGAAAAAGGACAGGTACGTACATTGCCTTGCCAAGGCTACCCATCATGTAATGGTACAGGCTGAATTTTAACGCGGATTTAGTGCTGTTTTTTCCCTCATTCTGTGACTTGAAGATTTTAAAGCAATATTTTAAAAGGAGGCCTTCAAATTTAGTTTCAAAGGGAAGTAAAGTTTAAGTAATAATGCCTGCCACAGGCAGAAGTGTCAGGTCTGTGGCACTTGTGCTACCAGAGCAGATCATACATCCTAATTCTCTGCAATAATACACAATTCTACCCTTGATTCTCTACTAATACTGCTAATGCTAAACTCAAGATCATTTTGGTATGATTCCCTTCTGAGCCCTCCAAGTCTGAGAGTCACTGTATCACCTCACTGTACTTGCTCAACAGTTTTCTGTCTAATTTGTGTGTCTCCCATGTGGCTCCAACCAACCGCTAGAAAAGTGCTCAGTATCCCTATGAAACAGTTGAGTAGCAGAGGTGGAAATGACACCCAATGAGTACTGCTTTGTTCAGAAGGCGTCAAGAATAAAAATTACCATAAACTTATACGTTCTCTTCCCCTTTTAAATATAGTAAAGCAAGATATGGAGACTTGGAATAGTGGACCACATCTCAAGAGCTGAGGAAAGGAGATAAGCCCTGAGTCACCAAAATTCCCAGTCACTGAGCTACAGGATCACTGCTTGGGAGAAACTGGCTTCTGCCTGTAGTCACAATTGAACAACTGATATGGCCCATTAGGTTCAGCCAATGCTGGAATGTACTGAAGTGAGGGCTTTCAATATGTGAGGCTATCCCTTGGTTTAGAGGAAGTAGGCTATGGTGCTCATGGTGTGCAGAGAAGAAAATATTGCATGGAGGTTTTTCTAGCAGTGCTTAACCAAAAACTTAAGAAGATGAAATCTGGACCTAATTCAGTTGGTCAGCTTGGTGGTCTGCGGACACCATGCAATTTTATGAATCAACAAAGAAGGATCCAAAATAATATAACCCAGCCCTGCCTTTTGCTCTCTTCCTTTTCTATCTATCATTAGGAAGACAAAAGAAAACAGGCTACCAATAGTAGGGAGAAATAAGTGATAAAGTGTATGTATGTCCTTTTTCCTCTGTGTTTTCAAAATTTTCATAAAGAATAATCATTAGAAATGGTCAAAATAAATATTATTTTTAAAGCACTGATAATCCTTTCAACAGTTGTGTTTCCATCAGTAGAAAGGAATGTCAAAAGGCATGATGGGCAGTGGGAAAGATGCTTCCCATCACTGCTGTGAAGGACTGATGACGGAAGAGCTCTCTGAGCCTCTAAGGCCCAAAGTCACACTGGGGAGGGGCAAGGAGGCCTATGGCCAGTAGGAAGACTCTGCATGGTGAATTCAAGAGATTCAAAGGCCGGATGTTCAGACTCGTAGACTCTAAGTTGAGGAGCTGTGACAGGGAGGCAAGTATGCAGGCACGTGCAACTCTTGTGGGACCTCATTGCCTTGGGACCTCCGATACCTCAGGCAACTTTATATTTTTATTTTTTGTATTATTTTAGTTTACTTCTTTATTGCATTTAATAAGAAACAACAATAAGAATAACCGTTTCAAAACATGTTAGTAGTACATTTCCAGTATTTGATACAATGCATATTGTTGTTCTCCAAGTAGTTATACAGAGCACAGGGTGTAGACATGATAATTTTTCTAAACATTATTGGCACAAAAAATTTTCTTCTCATTCAACTAAAAGAAAGTAGTTGTATACATAATCCAATGTTCCATAATCACAGAGGGTTATTGGCAAAACTGGCAAAGTCAGAAGCTGTTGATTTTAGCCTTTTACAGCTCAGCTTTACGTTTTATGCCTCGCAGTTAAACTTTTCTGTTGGGTGATTGAGAGCAAGTTAAAGCAAGACCTCTATAACAAAACATGTAACTTTTGTATCTCTCAAGGTCAGTCAAATCCCCTCAGGATTTACTTTGAAACCATGTACAGTGCTTTGTAGAACTGTTGTCTTTGTCAGTCATCTGGCTGAGTCACGGCCATTGCTTGGCTAATTTGCTCTCTGCGAAATCCTAAAAGAATGTTTTCTCTCTAAGTGACTCTCCTTAGGTACACTGTACATCTTCAGTCCCTTTCCTCTGTAGCACCATAACCTCTTTGAACAGCAAATTTGGAAAACCACTGAGTTTACTTTTTGCCATGGTCTTTCATGTTGCCCAAGCTGGTCTCAACCTCCAGGGTTCACATGATTGCCCTTCATCCTCCTCACAGCCTGGACTGCAGCTGTGTGCTACTGCCCTTACTTAATATTTTTAGATGATGTCAAACTAAAGCGAAATTATAAGAAAGCACAGAATTAACCTTCACACCTTCTTTACTTTTGGTTCAAATGTTTCCTTTATGAATCACTGATATTTTATCCCATTTACCTTTCATGTAATTGTCTGTGTATGTGTATGCACATATATACGTTTATAAGTGTATCTTAGATTCTGTGGCAGATGGGTTTCCAGGTGCTTATGATTACCAGTACATAAGCACATTTGAATCCACATAAAATGGTATTTGCAAGTGACCCACATTCTTCTTCTTATATATTTTAATAACCTCTAGGTTATTTATAATATCAAATACAACATGAATGTTAAGTAGATAGTTGTTATACTACACAGTTAAGAGAATAATGACAAGGAGAAAGTCTGTGCATGTTCAGTACAGATGCAATTTCTTTTTCAGTGTTTTCAAATCCATGGTTGACTGAATCCACAGATGCAGAACCTACAAATATGGAGAATTAACTGTCTATAAAAATGCCACATACGTGGGGATTGATATATATATAGTTTTATATTCTATATATGCTTATAATATATAACACATAAACATTATATACATAAAGTTCTATAATGTAAAACATAAACATCTATCTGCTTATCTTCCTGAATTGTTTGGAGTAATTGGATTATCATCTTCCTTCTTTTAAATTCCTCAATGCTCAATTTCTAAAAATGAGGCTATTCAATTACATCACACAACACAAAGATTTAAAAAAAAAAAGGAAAATTAGCTTTTGATGTGTGTTATTTAACCCATTGTCTGCTTTCATGGTTGTCAACTACCCATGTCCTGTCAGTGGTATTCTCCCCATTCATGATTACACTTCAGTCTTTCATCTGAAACATTTCCTCAGATTTTCCTTGCTTTTCTTGACCTCGATATGAGAAGATCTAGAAGGATCCTGGCTGATAGTTTGTAGGAGACCCCTCTGTTGAGCATGCTTGGACGCTTTCTCCTTTCAGAGCTCATGGGATCCCCCTACTTCCCAACTATCTCCAGCCTGGGGTGATACTGAGTCCTCCTCAGTCTCAAGCATCATGCTGTAGTTTGCTGGGATCTTGATGCTACTAAGTTGGACCATCTAGTTGAGTGGCTGTCTGCCAGGTTACCTCCTCATAAAGTTACTTTTATACCCTTTGTAATAAGAGATCATTTGGCAGTGTATGATACCCTCTCATTCCTGAATCTTTCATTCTCCACTTTTAGCATCATCTGGTAATTTTCTGTCATCCTTTGAATAAGCATTATTTGGGGCTGACGAGATAGATCAGTGGTCTAAAGCACCTGCTTAGGAAAGCTTAGGCAACCGCAGAGATTGTGGTTTGATCCCCAGCACCGCATGCTGTGCTAGCCCCACCCCCCAGGGCAGGCTGAGCTGGCCATGACATAAAAAAGGCATTATTTGGCAGTATAATATACATATGAATTGGATCAATATTTCCCAGAAGGCTCAGGTGTTCAGGAGCTTTTGAAGGAACATTAGAAAGGAGCACTAACCTCATTTATACTGATACGCTTATAGCTGAATGTGCTGTTAGAAGGCTGATTAAGTGAAGGAAGTAGGTCACTAGAAACGTGACCCAGAAGTGCTCATTCTGGTTCCCAGCCACTTCTTCCCGCTCCCTGGTTCTTTCCCACTTGCTGTGCTTCCTGGCCTTAGTGGATGAGCAGTTTCCACTACCATGAGGTGAACAGCGTACCTTTGCCATGCCTTGCTTTTATGGGGTTTTCATCCTTATGCTAGCCACGCACACACAGGTATCTCTGAGCCAAATTAAATCTCTCTTCTTCTAAGTTGTTTGTTCAGGATTTGTTCATAAGGTCAAAAGCTGACAAGCAGATAGGTAAAGAGAAGTCTCTCCTTCACCTGCCACTGAATTTACAGCATACAGATTCATGGATTCTTATTTTATTTAATGAGTTATATGATTTCTATAATTTTTATTTGCATATTCAAGTTGTCCCACATTTAGCTAACTTCTAGGAGTTTAGCCTTTTTGCCATGGGCAATGAGAAACATCTCCCAGAGCTTTAGACAGAAGGGTCTAAAATGTAGATCTACTCTGACAGTTTAGTCCAGCTGAAGCACAGAGAATAATTGAAGGGAATTACATTTTAAGTTATTTGGTCTTTATGCTACTGTGCTAAGAACATTTCATATGAGATCTACTCTCACAATAATTTAAACGCATATCATAGTATTCTTTTTTTACATATTTGGTACAGGATCTACAGGGTGTTCAGGGCCTGGCTATGTAGACTAGACTCGTAGTGATCCTCCTATTTTGAGCCTCCCAAGCGCTGGAATCACAGGCACACATCACCATGCCCAGTCTCAATCACTATCTCAGCGAGACCTGGGGGTGCAGCCAGCACAGCACACCTGGGATCAAACTCTGGACACTGTCCTCTGCCTGAGCGGCCACTTTTGTCCACTGGGCTATCTCATCACAGTATTCTTTATTATAGGCAGAGTTCTGTACGGTGGATCTCCAGAACTTTCTCATCTTGCATAAATGGAATTTTACACCCAATGAAGGACTCCTCCTCACTGCTCCATCTCTGCCCATGGTAGCTTGCACTTCTCAGAGTTGAGCTATGTCAGATAGCTCGTGCACGTGGAGCCTGGGACTTCTGGGGCTGGCTGGCTGATCAGAATGTCTCAAGAGTTCATCCTTATTACACTATGTGTCAGAACTATTTTACTTCTGAAAACAGAATAATACTTGATTTTATGTACTGTGACAGGTAAGCTTGATTGTGTCATCTGATTGTCCCAGGAGATTGATGGAACACAATTACAGGGGTGTGGGAGGGACTACGGAATTGTGGCCTTGGGCAGTGGGCTTTGGTGCTTACCCTGTCCTCCCTGGCTCTGTGTCCTTCCTCTGTTTCTTGATGGCCGTGAACAAAGCAGTTTTGGTCCAACACAGCCTTCTTCCAGGATGCTTCTGCCTTGGGCTCAGCTGACTAAGGACTAAATCCCCTGAAAATGTGAGCCTGGTTAAACTCTCCTGCTTCCATTATGGACCTCAGGCAATTATATCCATCAGATACACATATCTGCCATACTTCTCTTATCCATTTATCCACCAGTGGAAGTTTAGGTGGCTTTTGTTTTACTTATTGCAAACAATCCTGCTGTAAACATGGGTTATAAAGATCTCTTCAAGCTCTTTCTTTTCTTTTTTTTTTTTTTTTTTTTTTTTTTTTTTTTTTTTTTTTTTTTTTTTTTTTTTTTTTTTTTTTTTTTGGCTAGATACATCAAAGTTGGACTTTTACATCATATAGTAACTCTACTTTTACTTTTTAAAGAAACATTTAGATTGCTTTCCATAGCAACTGTACTATTTTATTTTTCCTTGTCTCTTATTCTTTTACTACCCTATTATGTTTTTTTTAGAAAACATGTATTTAACAGAGAGTACAGAAGTAATTAAAATGACATTAGAAGCAGCACACATCTAAAAGACAAGAATGACAGGAATTCAAAGCATGGTTTTAGTATTACACATTGCTATCTTCAGTGTCAAAAACCTGTTGGAGATTCTTAGGACCATCATCCTGTGTATGTAAGTGCGTGGTTTTGCCCCTGCCATGTTTCCTAACTTTTCTGCTTGCCGTCTCTTCATTGTTTAATCCTTACATTTAGCTTGATTTCCATTTAGCTATATTATGCCTTTCCATTTTTATTTCTTGTTTTGAGTTCTTACACTAGGGAAACTAAATGATATTTACACATATAGGTCTGGTTTATTTCACTTGTGAGCATATGTTCAAGATACACCCACTTACATATGAAGTCTTCTAGCTTATCATTCTTTACAGCTGAGCAATATTCTATTGCATAAAAGCACCCCATATTTTTCAACCATTCTTTTTTTTTTTTCTAGTTTCAGAATTTTTGTTTGTTTGTTTATTTATTTATTTTTATGGCCGGCTCAGCCTGCCCTGAAGGCAGGGCTGGCGCAGCATGTGGTTCTGGGGATCAAACCGCGGTCCCTGGAGCCGCTCAAGCTTTCCTAAGCAGGGGCTTTAGACCACTCAGCCATCCTGCCGGGCCCCTCAACCATTCTTCAGGTGATGGACATTTTGCTTGCTTCCATGATTTGGCTATCACAAATTGTGCTGCTATAAACATAGGAGCACAAACACCACTATGACATGATGCTTTCAGTACTTGTGGGAAAATTCCCAGTAGGGAGATAGCTGGATTGAATGGGATTTCCAGTCCTAGTTTTTGAAGGAATTTCCACACTGATTTCCATAATAGTTGCACCAATCTGAATTCCCAGCAACAGCGGAGAAGTGCTCCTTTTTCCCCACAGCCTCTCCAACATTTGTTGTTGGTTCATTTCTTTATGACAGCCATTCTTTTCTGGGGTGAGATGATATCTAAATATTGTTTTAATTTGCATTTCATAGATGGCTAGCGATGTGGAGCCTTTCTCTATGTATTTATAAGTTTCTAGTAGTTCTCTCTCTCTGAGAAGTGTGTGTTCATCTCAGATGCCCATTTCTGATTTGGGTGTTTGAATTTTGGGAGCCTAATGTTTTTTTCATTCTTTATAAATTCTAGATAGAAGACCATTGTCTGAATACTTATTAGTTAAAATTGTTTCAAAATTTGTGGGTTGTCTTTTTACTATGTTGGTAATTTCTTTTGATGTGCAAAAATTTCTCAGCAAGAAGACATCCCAGTTGTTGATTCTTTCAAATGTTAAACACGCACTTTGATTTTTCTCCATGAAATGTTTGCCTACCCCGATGTCTTCAAGATTTCCTCTGAATTTCTCCTCTAGGAGATTTAGTATTTCTGTTTTAATATTTAGATCTTTAATCCATTTTGACTTTAGTTTAGTGCATAGTGATAGGCCTGGGTCAAGTTTTCATTTTTGGCCAGTTTTTCCAGCACCATTTTTAAAAGATGCTATCTTTCTTCCAATAAACATGTTTGGCTTTTTGTCGAAGATAAAGTGGCTGAGTGTGTTTGTATTTGCTTCTGCATTTTCTAATCTATTCCATTGATCTTTAGGTCTATTTTTTTTTTCCAATACCATTCTCATTTTATCACTGTAGCCTTGTGGTATAATTTTAAGTCAGGAATTGTAATGCGTTCTGTCCTATCTTTGTTGTCCAGGATTATCTTCACTATTCTAGGTCTTCTCTGGTTCCAAATAAATTTTAGGAATGATTTCTCCAGATCTGTGAGGTATGTTGATGGTATTTTGATTAAGATTGCATTAAATCGATCTAACAATTTTGGGAGTATGGCTATCTTCACAATGTTGATTCTTTATGTCTAGGAGCAGGGAACATCTTTCCATTTTCTGAAGTCCTTTATGATCTCTTTTTTCAGAGTACTGTAGTTTTCATTGAATAGATCTTTTACCTCTTTAGTTAGATTAATTCCTAGCTATTTCATTTTCTGCAGTGCTATTGTAAAAGGTATTGTTTCTCAAATTTCTCTCTCAGTATGTTTGTTATCTGTGTAGAGGAATGCTATTGACTTTTGTATGTTGACTTTGTACCCTGTTATGCTGCTGAATTTGTGTACTAATTCTAGTAGCTTCTAGGTGGAGTTTTTTTGGACTTCTAAGCAGACTATTATGTTATCTACAAATAATGTTATTTTAACTTCTTCTTTACCTATTGTTATTCCTTTTATTTCTCACTCTTGTCTAACGAATGTTGTTAATGATTCCAGAACTATACTGAATAGGAGGTGATAAAGGGACGTCCTTGTCTTGTACCAGATCTGAGAGTAAAAGACCTGAGCGTTTCCTCATTTAGAATTATGTTAGCTGTTAGATTGTCATAGATAGCCTTTATCAAGTTGAGGTAGAGACCCTCTATTCCAATTTTCTGTAGGACTTTGAACATGAATGAGTGCTGGACTTTGTCAAAAGTCTTGCCTGAATCAATTGAGATGATCATGTGGTTTTTTAATTTGGCTCTTGCATTCCTGGAATGAACCCTACCTGGTCGTGATATATAATCTTCTTAATGATTCGCTGTATTTTATTTGGAATCACATATTTTGACTCTCCAATTGGTCTGTGGTAGTTTCTCCCTTTTCATTCCTTATTGCTTGAATATGAGTATTTTCTTTTCTCTTTTTGATGAGGTTAGCTAGGAGCTTCTTAGTTATTTAATCTTTCAAATAACCAGATTTTTGATTCACTAATTCTTTGTATTGTTTTCTTTGTCTTGGTTGAATTAAATTCTGCTCTAGCCTTTATGATTTCCTCCTGTCTTTGGGCTTTGGGTTTGGTTTGCTCTTCCTTTTCTAGACAATTTAGGTGTAGCGTTAGAGTATTTATTTATTCCCCCTCTGTTTTCATAATGTGTGAGTTCAGAGCTACAAATTTCCCTCTAAGAACTGCTTTCATTGCATCCCACAAATTCTGGTAGGTTTTGATTCAGTTGTAAACATTGTTTAGTTTCATCTGTAGCCCCTGTTTGCTGAGGAGGTTGTTGTTTTTTAATTCCCATGTATTTAAGGTGTTCTTATGGTTTCCTTTGTGATTTATTTCATTGCATTGCACTGTGGTCTGATAATATGCATGGGATAATTTCTGTTTTCTTGCAAATTCTTAAGCATGATCTATGTATTAGTATTTCTAGTTTAGAAAATATCCCATGTACAGCTGAAAAAAAAATGTGTATACACAAGTGGTTGGGTGGAGCACACTGTGTGTGTCCACAAAGTCCAGTTGTTCCAAGTTCCGGTTCAGATCTTCTACTTCTTTTTAATTTTTTGTCTGGTTGACCTATCTTTTTGGGATAAAGGGGTGTTAAGGTCTCCTGTTCATATGGTGGTATTAGATAGCATATTTTTCATGTCCATTGAGATTTGTCTTATATAGCTTGGTGCTCCCGTGTGAGCAAACCAAACCCAAAGCCCAAAGACAGGAGGAAATCATAAAGGCTAGAGCAGAATTTAATTCAACCAAGACAAAGAAAACAATACAAAGAATTAGTGAATCAAAAATCTGGTTATTTGAAAGATTAAATAACTAAGAAGCTCCTAGCTAACCTCATCAAAAAGAGAAAAGAAAATACTCATATTCAAGCAATAAGGAATGAAAAGGGAGAAACTACCACAGACCAATTGGAGAGTCAAAATATGTGATTCCAAATAAAATACAGTGAATGTGTACCTATTTATGAGTGTACCTATTTATGAGTGTTACCACTTAATCTTGAATTTTTCCCCTACCTAGTATGTAGTGGCCTTCTTTATTTTGTTTAAACAGTCTTGGATGGAAGTTCAAACAGGATTGTCTGTTACCCCTGACTTTTTCTGAGGTGCTGGGGCATGTAGTATTATTTTCCATCCTTTGACTTTCAACCTATGAATTTCTTTATGAGTTAGATGTGTTTCTTGTATACAGCATATTGTTGGATTTTGCTTTCTAATCTAATGTGCCAGTCTATGAACTAAGTCCATTTACATTGATGGTTATAATTGAAATGTATTGACTTATGATTGACATGGTTTTTACCTACTATTGTTTACCCCTTTTTCTCCTGTGTTTAATTGGTTGCCCTATTTGGTGGGTTCTTTCTGTTCTCCTTCATGGAGTTCAGGTCATTTTGGTCAATCTCTAAAATATTGTTTAGTAGTCTGTGTGGGGTTCGCTTTGGCATTATGAAATTCTTCAGTTGTTTTTTGTTGTAGAAGTATTTCCCTTCTCCCCTATACTTGAAAGAGAATTTTGTAGGATATAGCAGTCTGGGCTGGGATTTATTTTTATGGAGAGCATTCTGCTCCATGCTCTTCTTGGCTTCATGGTTTGTGAAGAGAAATTTTCCATTATTCTGATAGATTTTCCTTTAAATGTGATCTGTTTCTTTTCTCTAGCAGTTTTTAGTATATTGTTCTTCTGCGGGATTTCTGGCATCTTGACTATTTTTTGTCTGGGTGTGTTTTTAGTTGGGTTGATGTTATTTGGAATTCTGTATGCTTGTTAGCTAAACACCAAATTGCTTTCTCATATTTGGGAAGTTTTCTGCTATTACTTCTGTCCATATTCTTTTTATATCATTTATATTGGTTCTTTCTCATTGATGCCTATTAGTCTCACTTTGTTTACTTTTCATCACCTTGCAGATGTTCAATTATTTTTTCCTGCATCCTAGTTGTTTTTAAGAGATCCCTTCTTACCTTTTCATTAACTACAACTGTATCTTCAATGTCTGAATGTCTGTCTTCCCTTTCATTCATACCATGTTGTCAGCTTGTGATTGAGATTTTATTTTCCTGTATGTCTCTTTGAAATTGTTTCATGCAATTATTTCTTTCCTATATTGCTCATTGCTCATTCAAGGATTCCATCATTTTTCTATTCTCCTCTAATTTTTTAGCAATGTCTTCTTTAGAGGCATTTATTAAGTATTTTGTTTTAGTTATCCTTTTGTTTTTCTACTTCAGAGAGTATTTCCGATCTGATTTCTTTTCTACCTTTTTGCAGTTGTTCTTTTACTTCAGATGTTATTAATTATATATATATATATATATATATATATATATATATATATATATATTACTTCAAACGTTATTTCTGATCTTATTTTCTCTATACTACTCTTCAGTTATTTTTCTACTTCAGACAGCAATAATTCAGAGATTTCTTTTTTGCTTCAGAGGTTATTTCTGAGCTGAGTTCCTCCATATGTTTCTGCATTTGTTTCTTTACTTCAGATGTTATTAGCTTAGAGATTTCAGCTGTGCAGTTCCCATTTTCCTCTAGTCTAGTATTTCCTGCATTTGTTCTGGGTGGGCTTGTGGCCTGAGATGAGATTGCATCTTGCTCCTTCTCTTTGTCATTTTGTATAGCACTGTCCTCTGACCCTTGGTGTAGAACTTAGGTCGTTAGCACCTACTGAAATATGGGTCTGGATCTATCAAGTTCGATCTTGTCTGGATGTGCTTGGCTAGGTCTAGCTGCTATGCTCCATTTCTGTCTGTTGTTGCTCATGAAAGTGAGCCCACAGTGCTTCTCTGGCAAGACGTTCAGCTCCTGGATTAGCTGGGAGAGTCTGACTCCTGCCTCTCCACAAGGAATTTTGCAGCAGGGTTCCACAACAGATGCCAGGGCTGGGTTCTAGGCAGGGAAGAAGGTCTAGTGGCACAGGGGCTCTCAGGCTAAGAATTCCTACCTGCACACCTGCCAGTCCCCAGGAATGGCTGGAGAAGAATTTCTGGTGGTGCAGGGGCATTGCTGAAGGTTCCTACCTGTGCAACCGCTAATCCAGGGTCTGAATGGGGAAGCAGTATCTGTACTATTTTATATTCCTACCAGCAGGGCATAAAGGTTTCAGTACTCCATATCCTTCTGATCACATATCATCTCAGTTAGTTAGTTAGTTAGTTAGTTAGTTAGTTAGTTAAAGGTACTCACTATGCAGCTCAGACTCATGGTGATCTTCCTGCTTTCAACCTCCCCAGCAGCATGCACCACCACATCCCATCTCTGGCCAGATCAGCTCACCCTGTGGGTGGGGCTGGTGTGGCATGTGGTGCTAATGATTGAACCTTGGTCCCTGCACTTAGTTAAGCTCGCTTAAGCAAGTGCTTTAGTCTGTTGAGCTATCTGGCCAGCCGCACATGTTGTCTTTAAAAAGAGTATTAAAAAATAGTAAAATTGGGGCCTGGCGGGATGGCTCAGTGGTCTAAAGCGCCTGCTTACGAAACCTTGGGCAGCTTCAGGGACCGCGGTTCGATCCCCGGCACCACATGCTGTGCCAGCCCTGCCCTCAGGGCAGGCTGAGCCGGCCATAAAAATGATTGAATAAACAAATAAAGGTTCTGAAGCAAGAAAAAAAAAAAAAATTAAAAAAAAATAGTAAAATTAATGATGGCACACACCTGTAATTCCAGCACTTGGGAGGCTGAGGTAGAAGGATTGGTGTGAGTTCAAGACCAGCCTGGGCTACAAAAGTGAGCTCAAGGCCAGCCTGAACTTCATAGCGAGACCCTGTCTCAAAAAAAAAAAAAAAAGAAGTAAAATTTTAAGCCACTAGAAATGATCCAGAATTTCATTAAACAAAAATGATAGGAATTCAACTACAGTGGTTATGTTGCATATTGTTGTCTTCAGATAAATTGTGCAGATTATCAGATATAAGCATGAAAACTAGGTTAAAATTTTAAAAGAAGAGATTTTCTTTTAAAATATTTTAATAACCCTTTTAACATGTGTGGGGTGATATCCTCTATGGTTTTGACTTGTGCTTCCCTAACATTATGTATCATTTCACATATATTTTGGCCTTTTGAAGAAATATCTACTCAAGTCTTTGTCCTTTTTCTAGCTAAATTGTTACAGATTTTCTATTGGAGTATATACTTTGGAAATTAACTCCTTACCTGGTATGTAGGTTGCAAACATCTCTTCCAGTTTGTGGACTTCCTTGCACTGTGCTGAATTTTTATATTGCTATGCAAAAGCTCTTCTGCTTGGAGTTAGTCCTATTTGTGTTTTGTTGCCTGAGCTTAGGATGCAATCTCCATGAATTTATTGCAAAACCTAGTATCGTGAAGTTTCTCCCCATGTTTTCTTCTTGGAGCTATGTAGTGTCAGCTCTCACATTCATGCCTCTAATCCATATTGAGTTGATTTTTTTTATGTGTAAAACAAGATGAAGATTCAAATTCATTCTCCTGCATGTGCCTATGGAGGGAGACTATACAAGAGCTCCATTATGTGGGAGTAGCCAACCGGGAGCTCTCTGCCTCTTTCTTCTTCCACCCTGCTGTATTGGTGATTGTTGATCTTTGCGTTTCCACCTTTTTTGTGTGTTTCTGTGTGTCTGTGTTCCTTTGTTTCTCCGAGTAGGTCACTGTCTCTCTTTTATGTGGATCCGTAGTTTCATTAACTGTGTGTACTTTTGGCTCAAACACTGTACCCTGATGCCTTTGGAAATCCTCTGAAATGCTTTTCCTTTTACTATGGTAATAAGCCTTCAAACACATAATTGAATTCAGATATTAAATACTGTAAGCACTATCATTTAGCTTCTGATGAAAATGTGCATATTGTGTTTGAAATGACAAAAAACGTACTGAATCAAAACAACATTTTTTTTTTCCTTCCTTCTGTGAAGTCTTTGTGCAGAATAACTCAATCTCTTTTAGTCCGCATTCTCTGTGATGTGGGAAATAGAACCAGGGCTATTATGCAGTGATAAGATGTGGTTTCCAATTCTGCAGCACTGTTGGAATCTGCTCCATTGTAGGTTTTATCACCTTTCGATTTGCCAACTATTTCTAGCACGACGGTCGTCATGGTGGGAGACAGTACAGGAGAAGGACAAGAGGTCTGGAGTGATTCATCCACTCACTCACTCATTCAATCAAACAGTGTCTGTTGATCACACAAGCTGGACGGGCAGTTTGTTGCAGCAGACATAATACCTGAAAAGGCCACTTTACACAGTTTTCCAAAGCTGCCTCTGCTGCAGGGTAGAAGTTTCTCTATCTGTGTCTCTGGCTCTCTGTGGCTCTGTCTCTCTGTCTGTCTGTCTGTCTGTCTGTCTCTCTCTCTCATTCTTTTATCAAGTTGCTAAGCTTGCCTGCTGTTATTTTATGCAGCTCTGCCATGCTACAAACACTATGAGGGCACAGCAAGAATAGTAAACAGTAACTTGCATGTGGCATGCTGATCCTTGTTTTCTTATTACTCCCACGCAACCTCAAGTGAGGACCTTCCCACCTTATCTCCTTTCTCTCCTAGGTTGAAGAAGGACTGGCATGCTGTGGTGGCAGTGAACTAGACCCTGTAGGCTCCTATCTTTGAAGGTTAGGGTATACTTAATCTTTACTGCTTTAGGCATATAAAACACAAGTGGATGCTGCTGTTTCAAGACAGTAGGAATCTGTATTAGAGGGAAAAGGAGTCACTGCTGAGGCGATCTAACTAATCTTGTCACTTCTGAAAGTGTTCGTGTCCTATTGGTTTTAATAAAATGAAAGTGTTTCAGCCAAGTTGGGTGATGCACACCTGTAATCTCAACACTCTGAAAGGTTGAGCAGGAGGACCACAAGCTGAAGCCCAGCCAAGGCAAATAGGCAAGACCTTTTTATAAAATTAAGAAGGGGACTGATATTGTAATTTAGTGCAAAAGTGCTGTATTCACTGACAGTCCTAGAAGAGAAAAGAAAGGAAGAGAAGAGATAAGAAATAGGAAAAAAAGGTAAGAAAAGCAAAAGAGGGCTGGGGAGATAGCTCCGTGGCACAAGTGCCTGCCTGGCAACTGCAAGGTCATGAGTTTGAACCCTGATCCCACCAAAAAAA